>JALLAS010000182.1:1880-16723 GCA_036939415.1 Detonula confervacea | reverse complement strand
AAGGCAAATGTTGGAAATCTTGATACTCTGTAGCTTAGTGATGTTTCTATTTCCTGTCACTGATGTTCTATGGACATTGTCACTGTAATGTAAGGTGTTTTACTTAAGCGAGTTGTTTCTGTTTCTGATATCTAAATTTTACGGGACTAATTTTGTCCTATAAATGAGACAGAGCTCTTATTCTGATCTTATGTCCAAAACCAAAAGTGTCGATGTTCTCGTTCTAAGTACACGACTGGAATATGTAGGTATGCGACTGGATTCGATTCAGTTCATTATTGTTTATAGCTTAATCGGGCTACTAGTGACTACTAGTCCTGAACAAGAGTCTTGGGAATCTAGAACATTCTTCTATATTCCAACTTCACTTACAAGTTGGCTACTCTAACTATCGCCTATTCTTCGCCAAATAATAGTTAACTTCTTTATATTTTGACACCTTCCTTAGTATTGCCTTGGGAAACGTCCACCTAATCTTCAGTATTGGTCACGACCAGGACCCATGAAGTCTGGTACACTTACGTATGTAGCCGGGGGCTTGATCGACACTTCAAAAGGGTGAGGCAACATGACAATTGATCCACTATTTTATGCGATAATATGAGAAACAGTCGTGTGTGTAGGGGTCCAACACCCAGCACCACCAATGCAAACTAGATTCTGAGACCCAATGCTCAGAGTAGCTTGCCACCTCGAGAAAGCTCTTGCTCGATTAAATACACTTTTAGTCGGAATGGTCAACGACAGAAAATGCAAATGGTCAGGGAGATGACCTCGAACATAGCCAACGAAAGATGAAGGTAGGTACCTTTATCAGAGCTAGGCACCCTCCACCCTCTCCTGTTCCTAACACAAACCAATTCCCGAAGGATACTCACAGGTCGAACTTGGACATCGCAAGACACTGCAGCTCCCTTCAAAATACTTTCGATGGCCGAATCAAACTATCCTTCATATTCCTAACCTCAGAGTAGTTATGTATCATAGACCTCTGTACCGTACGAACTCCATTCGCTCTATCTGCAGACCAGCGACATTGCAACTCAATCACATGCTTGGCAATATTTATGAGCGTGCAAACAAGTACAAAACATTGCCTGCCAGAGCGCTGAATCCCGTAATCATCCCAAACGTTACATCCCTCATCAATCATATTGGTGGTGGCCTGAATGGTCTCCAACTTGGTGAAAATATTATCCCGATAGTCGGAGGCCTTGGCCCTGTCTCCATTCGGTCTCTTAAAAGCCCATCCATCTGTATGCCCATCCACCGCCAGCCTACCCAAAAATCTCTGAGTCCAGGCGAAGAATTTGATACCAGATCGAGTGGTCCCAGCAATAGGAATCATAAAGCAATCCAATACCCCGTTCCGAGCCTTGAACCTGCCCACGATTGGCCAGCTGACAGCAGACTCGTCCTCTCGATCAAGGCAATAAGCCATATCATATCTTAAGGCGCCCAAATCCGTCCAAACAGCTTCATAGCCTCTCATGCCACCAAGACAAGTAATCAGCAGAAAAATAACAGAATACATAGACACCATTGGCATCCCGTACTTGTGCTCCTGCCATTCCAACTCATACATCTCCAGAAGGGCCAGCAATATTTCCAAAGTGAAAGCCCTATCCTGAGAGACTACGTCCCCCATGCGTGAGTTGATTCCTGTTTCAAACCGCTGGTACCACCTACCCTCACTAGGACACAAAGTGGCGACATACCGCCCCTTAATAGTCCCTGAGCTCAGTGTGATGTCCGCTCCAGCAATGGGTGAGGCCTGCCAGAGTATAGTTAAGCACGCTCGAGCTAGTCGGGCCGTACCATATTTGACTCGGCCGCCTCCCCTGCCTGTTTCCATTGAGCGCATCAGTACCATCATGGCTTCCTTCATGCCAAGGTGTGAATAAAGTGGCCACGGTCCCAAAGGAGGCATGGGCGATATGCCAAGTGCCAACCCGTATCGAGCCATAAACCTCACCTCCCTGACATGTCCCGCCACTGTCTTCGAGGCACGCGACCAAAACGAATCCAGCATTGCTCTGATAGCTATGCATTCAAAAGCCTCGTCTTCCGCCACGCCTGACTGAAGATTCGACCCACGGATATTCTGGCTCTGGCAATTCGGGCACTGAAAAGGCAAACATAGATGGTCCCCTGGTCGAGCCTGCATGTATCTAATTTCGTCCTCCAACTCCGAGAGTTTGACTCCGTTGAAATCACGAGGAACTTTCACCTCAAAATTATCCAAGGGATGGGCTGTAAAGCATGCAGCACAGAAAGCGGCCTTACACTCGCGAAACCGGCCGCGGCATTTGCCAAAGTTCGCGCAAATGATCCCCGACTCGTAAGTTACAAGTTTGAGACACTTCTGACATGGTACGGCCCAATCCCACCATGCGCTCTCGATCTTGCTTGAGCTCCCAGGGGTAAGACCTAGAGAGAGGAAAACGAATCCCCACCATAAGTGGTTCAAAAGCAGAGTGAGGCCAAACAGTTCCATGGTGAAAAACAAACCACAAATCAACTTCTTTTTCAAACCGGCTCCGCCACTCCTCCTGATAAAGTAAACGTGGAACAATAACCACATGCGTGGTGGTATAAGGTCGCTTCTGGCGTGATCTGGCCAGTTCCTTCAAAGCGATCAAGGTAGCCGCTGGCGGGGGGGGGCCCAGATGTGAACTCCAGAATGGTGTCCCTCCTCAAACCAGCCCTCTGCCGACAGCGGCGGGGAATAGTCCGTTCCCATCCAACTCTTACACCAGCCTTCCAATGCACCTCCTGCAATGCGCCATGCACTAAGGTGTAGTGGAATAAACTGGCGGACGTCAAATCCCAACGACACTCCAGCATCATGATTCCCACGAGACCATCCATCCATTCCAGTAGCTATCATCCTATCGCCCGACAGATGGCAGGTCCTAATATAAACCTCATGCCCTCTGGCGGCAATCCGTAATTCTAGCACCAAATAGAACAAATGCTTCGCAGTCGATAAACCCTTGGTCCAAACATACGACCACACAGAATTATCAGTGAAACACCACACTTCACAACCATCATGCTTTCCAGCCTTAATGTCCTGCAATAAATGATTGGCCATATTTGTGCCTTCTCGAAGGTTGGATCCGCCAGAGGCGTACCCAGCTTCCCACAAACCAACCCTGCCGTCCAAGACCAAATCTGGATATTGCATACCAGATCCGAATCCTTCAGCAGAGGCATCCCCAATATAATACCTAATCTTTCCCTTGTCTGTGGGGCGAATTGGTACCGCATGGGGGGTTTCGGCAGCAAACAAAGACCGCAAAGCCTCCACATGCATTAGCATCTCAGGAGTAATCCGAGTTTCAACAGGGTAGTCCACCGCACATAACGCGGTGTCCGTATCATCCAGCTCCAGCAATGCGGCCGCTTCAATAGACGTCCGCAGCCGCCAACCATCGAGGTCCCTGTTCCATCGAAAAGATTCAATGGCATTAAAAATACCCTTGAGGTAAGACCTTGCATCTCTGTAGACCTCAGTCACGTGCACAGCTAAACCGGCAAATTGTCTTAAGCGCCCAGTCTCAATTACATCCGATTCTTGGGCGACTGACCAGATCCAGTCGAGCCCCTCGCGGATGCGAATCCACTTTTTCAACGTAGTGGACTTCCGGGGGAACGGTGTGTCCGTATGAATGACCACACCATTCCAAGCTCCGGGGGTAAACGAAGGCGGTCGATATTTACGATCTTCCGCACGGTTCCCCCGAGTATTCATCCTGGACTTCAGCTGTTTACATGCCATCTTGGTATGTTCATCATCCCCTTCATCACGCCCCGAGGGATGAATATCATCCACAAACGTGGCTTGGCGGGTGGCCAACTTGCCATCCTCCCGCAACAAAAGAACCCTAGGCAACGAAGCATCATAGTCAACTGAACAGGGTAGGTTTAAATGGACTCTTTCCCACTGCCAACAGTTGGAAGGGTCACGCCTATTCCCCATGCATGCTTCCAGTATTCTCGCCTGGCCCTGACATGCCAAGTAAGGTGATGATATGCCACCAAATGTCAACACATTAAAGCGAAGAAACTCATGTCTCTCCATGGAGCCATCATTTCGGGTCTCAATCCATCGGACCCCTAAATTCTCTCTTTCACTTTGGTGAGCCAGAAAATTGTGAAACATGCCCCCCACATCAACGTCCCCCTGCTTTGACTTAATATAAGAGCAATCTGTTCGGGTGTAATCTTGTGGCGGAGATCCCTGCTCCAAGTACTGGCCCATTGGCATGGCCAGCCACTTCACCACATGCTCTTCGACATCTCCACAGTCATCCAACATAAAGCTAGGAGCCCAGAGCGTTTCGTTATGCCCATTGGCTTTCGAATCCCAAATAACCCTAATATCCGTAACCACACCATCAATCATCACTTTCACTATCGAGAATCTCGGAACAACCAGACTTACAAATTTCTTCTCCAGGTGCCATTGGAATTTGAGCTTGAAAACCTTTTTACGGGCCTCCAGCTCTGCTTCGCGAGAGGGAGCAGGCATATTATGAACCATCCCCTTGGGAGCTTTAGTGAGGTGAAAGAACCTTGTTCCATCACGAAACTCTTCCTGAAACTCCTCGGGTAACATCCAAAAATGTATTCGGCTACCCCGCACCCACTCCCAGTATGTACAGGCCTTGGCCCTGCGGAGGCAGTCAGCAATGGCTGCAGCGTCCTCGCCGCGCTTGCCATGCCCTCGCCACCATCTCCACGCCTTCCTAGACAAGTTATAAGCCCACCACTTGGCCGCAAACCTGCGCAGCACTTCGCGCGCCTTGGCCTGCTCTGGGGTCTCGTCGGGCAATGCCCAAGTAGATAAATCCACCTGTGCATCATCCGCCTGTGCGGCGGTGACCCGAGTATCCATATTGGCCTCCATGGATGCAAAAGGTACATCATGGGTCAAACCAAGTGTTGGACCCATATTTTCCTTGTCTAATATCGGCTTCACCTTCGAGCCCATGACCTCTTCCACTATGGCGTCCGCTGCCTTACTCAAAAATATTCTGATTATCTTGGCGGGCGGAGAGCGTAATCTGTTCTGCAATATCTTGATTCCTTGCGTTGAACCCCACGACTTCAATTCCAACTTCCCCTCGTAATCCCACATGCCGTGCAGCTCTTCCAAATTGACCTGCCGGATCATGGGGCGAGGTGACATTACTGTCGCAGCCTCAACCCAAAAGCATCTTTCAGCTGCCTTCAACTTGGATATATCAGGTCCGACCTTGGAGGCCGAATAAACGAGCCTCGTCTCGCGCCTGGACCCTGCCTGAAGTGTTCCTACTGTCTCCGTTGCACTGTCGCCTTGTGTTTCAAATGTTTTAATCTGCTCGCGCAGCCGCCCCCCCTTAGTATCGTCCAATGCAGTCTGCAAAGGTCGAGGGAAGAACTTCATTGTCATTAATGATGGTCGACAGGCTTGGTTCGTCATCCGATTCCAATGGACAATATGCCAAACAGAACTGGTGACTCCTCCAACTTGGTTGTGTCTAATGGTGTAGTGCCTTCGAGAGTATTTAGGACCAATGGTAGGTATCAACGCTGCCATCGTCCGACGGGTAAAACATGATGGGAAAGCCACGATTGCAATCCATGGTTGCCAGTTCTCAAACATCCTGAAAACCAACGCTGCATCCTCCGCTGAGCACACGGTGGACAACAGCAAACCATTCCAATTGGACATAGGTGGTAAGAGTAAGGCATCGGCAACCGTGGTAGTGGCAGATAGGCTGACGAGGTGGATTACTTCACTTAACTCGCGGCTTCTACTCACTACCACCGCCTCAACCCCACATCCCCAAGCTTCAGCAGCTTCCACCCATGCCAACGAGGCCCCTCCCACTACTCTAACTCGCACTCCGCTCCTACCTCTTCTGCTCAAGACCAGACGCGACCTGACAGCCACATCCTCCCCCATGAGTATATGATCCCGAACAGGTACCCCAATAACATCCCCTCCTATCGGTTGGCTGTCCAAGGGAAGCTCCCCCACAAGGATGCCCTTACCTCAGCGGAGGGTAGGATTATTACTCTTCAAATTATTGTAGTCCGTCGTCAACCGAGTAACCTTGGTGCTCAAAGAAGCAATACTGGACTCCTTCTCCTTCAACGCCGATATCGCCTCGTGCAGAGCCTTCCCCTCTCGCTGTAGAGAAGTGAGAGCCAAGATAGACGACACCTGAGGATGTTGAATCCAGCGCAACCTCATGTACTCATTCAGTAACTCAGTGGTCCGAAAACTTCCCCAGATCATGGACCCACAGTCCTTCTCCAGGGACAACGAACGTACAGTCTTGATATCTTCCATCAATGCCTTGGTGTAAACCAACACCCTACTCCAAGCCTCATCATCCGCCAACCCCCCAGTCTTCATGGTCTTGAACAAAGGGGTCAAAGATTCCAACCAGGCAACGGCTTGATCATAGCTCAACGAAAGTTGCTCCGTAAAAATGGCATGGGCAGACGCGTGGGTCTCAATTGGAAAATTGAAATCAATCGCATTCTGCAACGAGTCCTTGGTATCCCGCAAGTCAGTCTTCAATCGGTCGCTGGCACCATTGTTAAAGGTACCCTCAAAGTTCCGAAAAGTTGACCAGGTATTGCTCCAAGCCCACCCATCCGTCAGAGCAGCTTCCTTCTTGTCACTCCGCCTCATAACGTTCTCAGGGTACGTGATCTGATAGGATAAGGTGATCCGGGCCTCCAACAAAGAATTGTAGTTGGCCTTGACCGCCGCGGCCTCACTTGCCATTCCCTCAGACACAGTGAAGAAAGGATCCGTCGAAAGGGTGAGCAGGCTGATAAAGTCAACGCAGAAGCGAAAGAGGTTCGCATCACCAGATGTGGTAACGAACGCATCCACCCCACGCTTGTCTTTGAAAATCATACGCCCACGTTCCACCGCCTTGTTGACCCTCCGTTCCTCCAAGAACTTTACTCGATTTCGTAGCACAGTCATGAGCCCCTCTGGTTTAAACAGCTCAGTCTCCAGTTTAGCCACCCTAGTGGACACTCCCGACATCTCGCCAGGGGATGCACTTGGGGCGCTGGTGGCCAGTTTGAGTTCGCCTAGACGCTTCTCAAGCTGACCCAGAGTTAGAAAGTCTGCCTTGTCAAGATCCTCTAAAACCAAACGCACCAACTGTTGTCGGAACACACGGTCTACCAATAGCGAGTCAACAATGGCTTGCATGTCGATAGGAGGAGTCGGCACCGTCGGGGCTGTCCTGCTTGATCCAGCAGCAGCATCCGCACACGCCCGTGCAGACTGCGCAGCCTTCCATAGCCTGTCCATCTCACCTCGCATATCACCAAATGCTCTCTGAAGCATCTCATCTCGCCGAGCCAACTGAAATTCCAACGCCTTTATTCGCCTGTTGGACTGCTTCAGAGCCGCCATCGAGGCGCGAGGGGCGTATCCTTCTGATCTTGGAGTTAGAACCGATCCGCCTCCATAGTATTCGGGTGCATATGTCCCAAAAGCGGGATCGACATTTCGACCTCCCCCACTCCAAGAGCCACCCGACCTTCCCTCTTGTGCCCCCCTCGTGAAATAGGGAGCACGGGAGCGAGCCTGAAATTCATCAACCGAAGAGGTCTCCGAAGGCGGCCCATCCCCCCCGCCTGCTGCAGCAGAAGTGCGAACCTGTAAGGGCACGGGCAAAGGTCGCCTGGTGGCAGCCAAAACCTCCAACACTTCCTCCTCAGCTGACTCATCAGGAAAATCTTCGAATTCCCCCCCTTGATAACCCCCCTCGCCGACGCGCGGTGAAGGAATGTTTAATGGGGGTGGGGCTTTTCGATCCATCGGGCCAGTTCGTTCATTGGCCATATCCATCATCCAATCGTACCCGGCATGCGCTTCCAACAATAGTTTCCACACACGCGCAAGCAACTTCAAACTGGTGAGGATGCTAACCCTACCAGCATCCCTGAACTCCGCAGGGAACGAGGTATACGGGAGGGTAGGTTGAGAGAACACTCGAGGGTTAACAGACTGGGAGGACGCTCTAACCTGAATGGCGAACGCCTCCCCATCTGTCAAAGGCAGGTCAATATAATACTCTGGCTTCTGCCCCCGGTGCTGAAACTTCTCGCATGTACCTTTCGGTGAGGCACATGCCAGGTAATCCTCCTTCCCCTCCTTCGTCGTACGGGCACCACAAATCTCGGACTTCTTGATCACAATTAATTCCACCTTGGTATTCGCATTCCACGCACTAAGCGTACTCTGAGGAGTGTCGGGCCGCAGCATCCGCGGAGACACCACCGCGTACTCACTCGTTACCGCAGCGCTGGCCACGTCTGCCCCCGTAGGACCGGCTACGCCTCCCGTCGGTGTATCGGGAAATTCATAGCCTTGATGGGACGAGACAAATGGCACATCCAAACTCTCTCCTGCCGCAAGGGCGGCACCGCGATCCCCCAAAACGATAGCCGTCCAAAACCGGTTGATACTAGCGGTCGTGGCGGCTTCATCAGCCATGATGCACAATCAATCTCTTGAAGATAAATAGTCACAAATGTGAACCCACCAAACTTGGTGAATTTGAATCCGTGCTGGGCGGTTGATCTCAACTGTTCGACGGATGAATGTCGATTCAACAATATTCCCACTCCACCCACTCTTGCGAACGCACACAGCAAAGAAAAATTCTACGAGACCTACGGTCTATCAACTTAATCAATTAGGGCCGCAGGCTGCCATGAACTTTGTCCAGCAAATCACACAAATTATGGCTCTCCATCGTTACTTTTTGAAGCGTCCAACTTTTGCTGTACGCTTCTCGTTTGTCGTGTCAGCAACATCTGATGGAATCGTGCTTCGCAGGCAATCGTATGCACCTCAAGCTTTTGGCGATATCTCCCTCGCCTCCAATCTGAGATGGTTATCACAAATGATCGTGTCTGCTTTGAATGATTTCAACAGATTTCAACGACCGGCAATCCGCAATCAATGCCCACTTTTTACTTTTTCTCATTATTTTTCATCTCCATGGATTGACCCGTTATCTACCCATTACCCATTACATTGTGCACTTCATGCATAGGTCATTGATGCAGTCCGCAACCCGCAACGCCGCATATTATATATTACAATCAAATCAAACTCGTAGAATCAACAATGGGAAAAACACGGGTCCAAACGAGGAGGCGACGTCCTCGGGTTAAAACTGAGGATCCTGTTATTGATGAACCCGCTGCCGTTGCCGTTGCCGTCGACGTCCCCGCTAGGACGAACGCCGAGGATCTAAATCGTGATAACGATAGCAATGCAAACAGTGTTGATGGTGTTGTTGATAACGCGCCAATGAATAATGATGAGAATGAGAACGATGTTGATAACTTGCCGGCGGCTGATGATGATGGCATGCCAGCGGCTGGTGGTGATGACATGCCATCGGCCGATGATGATTTCATGCCAGCGGCCGATGATAACTACATGCCAGCGGCTGATAATGATGACATGCTAGCGGCCAATGATGATAACATACCAGCGGCTGATAACTTGCCGGCGGCCGATGGTGATCACATGCCAGCGGCCAATGATAACTACATGCCAGCAGCTGATAATGATGACATGCCAGCAGCTGATAATGATGACATGCCAGCGGCTGATAATGATGACATGCCAGCTGCCGATGGTGATGACATGGCTGCGGCTGACGATCATGTCATGCCAGCGGCTGATGATGATGACATCTCAGCGGCAGATGTTGATGACATGCTAGCGGCTGATGATCATGTCATGCCAGCGGCAGATGTTGATGACATGCCAGCGGCTGATGATCATGTCATCTCAGCTGCCAATGGTGATGACATGGCTGCGGCTGATGATCATGTCATGCCAGCGGCAGATGTTGATGACATGCCAGCGGTTGATAATGATGACATGCCAGTGGCTGATGATGATTGCCTCCCAGAGGCTAAAACCAAAATTACGAGGAGGCGAAGTCCTCGGATCCGGGTCAAAATTATTGATGAGCCTGTTAAAGATGAACCCGCTGCCGTCGACGTCCCCATTGGGACGAACGACGAGGATCAAAATCAAAATGGCGATAATGATTGTGATGCAAACGATGATGATGGTGATGGTGATTACACGCCAATAAATAATGATGGGAATGAGGACAACGATGATGATAACATGCTAGCTGTGGCCGATGATGATTCCATGCCAGCGTCGGATGATGATTCCATACCTGTGGCTAACTCCAAACATAAGAGAAAACGAAGTGTAAAATTCGCCGGGGCAACCACAAGCAAAAAGAGGGCACCCAAGTCAAAGAAAGCCACCAAAAAATCCACGTCGAAATCCTCTTCGGGAGGCAATAAAGACATCATGCATAATTACGATGTCGTGAATGTGAAGACGGCCAAAAATTGCGCTCAGCGCTGGAATGCTCTCTTCGCTGCAAGAGACAGCCGAAAGGACCTCATTAAACCTTCGCAGCCATCACACAGTCAAATAACAATGAGATTGCAGATCCATTCGACTGCTCTGACTTGATTGTACCCCCATCTCACGAGTTAGTCAATCGCGAGGTAGCAATGGGATTAGAACGATGGAGAGATCTAGCATCACGCGTCGTTGTCGAAGAGGACGAACCAGACATTACTACAGGCACCATGAATGAAAAAAATAGAGTAGGGGCGCCCCGGTTGTGCGATCATGAGCTCCTAATAGATGGAGTACACGGAGGGGACAGGCGGAAGCAACGTCTACTACCTTACAATTTTGACTACGCATGCAAAACAGAACCATCTTGTGAAACCACTTCCACCGAGAATACTGACGCTAGCCATCAGTTTCCTAGAGTCATTTCGTTATTGGACCCTACACAAACTTTGGATTACAAAGAGGAGCCATGGCACGTGTTCAAATCGACGAAAACTTCGGACGAATTGGAGAGATTGTATGCTCTTGGCGATGTGAAAAAATATAGGCAAGCTGCAAAAGATGATGATTATGATTTATCCAATGTCTCGCATGGTTGCCAACATACACTTGCTGTGAAGAACAATTTGAACGAATGGCTGCCAAAGTACAGTTGGTTGGATGCTCATTCTTTGGGGCGGATTCGAAGTAGGTACCGCCATTCTTACCCAGTTGGCGATGGTGTAATGGCATCTTCGTTTGACACTTCAATAAATAATAATGGCATGACGGACGCAAAAATCAGCAGCCACGAAGGAAAGGGAGACATGACAAATCAATCTACTGCTGCTACACTACAATCAACAATCCGGTTTGAAATCCTCCGACATTCTCAAAATCTCAAACGTGGATCCAGTATAGATAACAATCGAATGGAAGTGGAGCTACAAGGTCAGCACACATTATTGGATTTGCATCGTTTGTTGGTGGAATGCTCGTTGAACACTGCCAGCAATATGAAAGAAAGCGAGGAGGAGGGCGATGGCGACGACGACAGTTTTCCCGCGGGCGTGTTCTTCATTGAAAATGCTTTCTACACATGTGGCGAAGATGGGGATAGGGTTGGAAAGGCGATTCGGACTTGGCTGGATGAAAAGGTGCCTGGATCAACGGAATATGGAAGCGAGTCAGAGGACGAAGAGGGAGGAACATTCACAGCAAAGGAGGCCAATTTGGCAGCGACATTGACACCTCGGCGTAATTTCCTTGGATTGTCTTCATGCACAAACTTGATTCCCATGTCAAACATGAAGCTTGATGACCTGCCTCTTCGGTTAGGCGTCCGTTACTCTCATATGCTTGTTCCACCTCCCACCCCATTGGATCGCAGACCTAACAATGTGTGGAGCCTGGCCAATGATTCGGCAGTCTATGTAACTGGCATACACACGCATAAATGTGCCTCTTCAAGTGATGGTAGAAAGGATGGAGAGAAAAATATGAAGGCAAATGTCCCGATTACCATTCACGACACTTGGGCTCCACCACAGCGACACATGTGCCTTGCGTGTAATTACGCTCTGGCATCGATTGTGACTGTAAATGATCCACTCACTGATGCCACACCTGCAGGAGTGGATTCATCCTCAGATGAAGTTCACCTTCAGGCTGTTCCCATGTGCTCATCATGTTATCAAGCATTGCATTATCAACCAGGTGACAGGAGAGTCGGGGAGAATGGCAACAACCGATCCATGCTGGAGCTGCGGCCTGGTCAACAGCCGAGTCTAGTTTTCCCCATGGACGATTACCAAAGAATGGCAACTGCGTCATCTCTCGATCAAGTCCTGAAAAGCAGCTGCTTTTAAGTAGTGGCCCAGACACAAAGAGAATTATTATTCCAGATGACCTCTACTCTAATTACTAATTATGTACTGTCTAAACATTTGAAGTTGAGACAATCTTACCCCTCTGCTTATCCGGCTACATCCACAACTCCGCCTCCTGCGTGGAGTAGATGTGCAACTTTTTTGATTGCTCGTCCTTGCGATGACTGACGATCGGCGTACTCGTGATGTGAGTGGGTATATATCCCTGTCCCTCGGAACTTTCATCGTCCTCCTCCTTTTCCTCATCATGAACCGGTGATAGGCCCTTGTGCTTTTGGATGTTGGCGACAATGCTTGCGCATTCGGTTGTGGATTGCATGTTGTATGAGTTGAGAGCTGCCAGAATGGCCAAATCGGCATCATCCTCGAATTGGGTCAAATCCTCGTCGCCTTCTTTACCATTGCAGGTTTCTTGCTGAGACTCCTGGTAGACATATTCTTGGAAGAGAGACTCGTGGAAGAGGAAGATAGATGTTTAGGCGGCAGGGACTTATCAGCTCTCTGCTTGCTTACCACTTTTCCCGGAGGAGGTGGGGGCGGCGGCGGTTGGGGTGGAAGTGCTGTGGATGACTTGGCCACAACTACAGCCGGCGAGCTGCTAGTGAATGCTGAGGAAGTTCCACCGAGCACTGGCTCTCCTCCGAAAACATTATCTCCTTCATCCTCATGTTCCTTGTCCTCGTCATCCAAGAGAATCGGCTGCATCAGGTTCATGGGATCGCCCAAAATCTCATTTCCAGCAGCAATATTGCCTCCTCCAGCAATGTTGTGGTCATCCTCCTGGAGAATGGGCTGCAAAATACCCAGCGTATCGAACGTTGCCTCCTCTTCATTCTTATACCTGTTGATGGATCCGTCGCTCTCGCTGTGGGATGTCGCCAACGCAGCCACCTGCGCTCCGAAATCCCAGCTCACGCCTCGTTTGCGCCCGGAGGGCTGCGGATTCAAGGGCGTGGGTTTGGCAATGCCGCCGGGATTGTTAGGAAGGGGGGCTACCGCGCCGCTGCGATCGAGAGCTGCCACGGCCAACGGAGGGGAACTGTCTTCTCCTACGTCTGGAATGGAATCGGGATCGGTCAGGTTGGACAAGAAGGAAGCATCTCCGGTGCTCAATACTCTTCTATGAGTCAGTGGACCGATTTGCTTGGGAGGTGGTAGATGTCCGGGTACTACGTCGACCATGTCCCCTCCTGCACCTGTAGGAGCTGCCGTAGGAGGTATGGCCCAACGAGGTGGCAGGGGAGGACGCTTCTTAGATGGAGCCGTATTCCCTCCACCCGATGCCACAGTTGGTGGATGATTCACTGATATCGGTCCTCTGGCAACATTATTCTCCCTTGAAAACAAACTTGCCTGAGATCCAGAAGCTTGATGACCCACATTGCTATCAAAGCTGGATCTCAACGATAGGGGAGGGGGGCTGAGGGTGGTCAATTGTCCAGAGTGAACGGATCCCGGCGGGGGCGAGTTGTGCGGTTGCAAAGAAGCAGTATTCTCCTCAAATATGCCGCTATTCTCGGCAAATATGCCGCTTGCGTTTCCTGCGATGGAGCTGGGACTCAGGGTCATATCATTCAATTCCTCATCTCCCTCCTCGATATAGTTGTTTTGCCAATCATCGTCACTTCCCGATGCTGCAATTGGCGTTGTTGTTTGGGTGATGGGAGTAAAAGTTGCGCCTATAGGAGGTGTATGGGCAGGAGTGGTATCGTTTGAAAAACTCAATAGTACGATATTCTCCCCGTTCAATAAAGGAGTAGGAGTAGCATGGGCTGAATCAGGCAGTAGTAATCCCCCACCACCTCCGTTGCCGTTGCTGCCAGATGAAGACATGGTAGCCTGGGATAGGACATTGGGCAAATGAAGATGCTGTTGCTCATTGTTGTTGTCGAATTGTGCCAAAGAAAATGCAGATGTGCTGGGCTGTTCTTCTTCTATTACAATGTTGCCAATATTGCCAACGCTTTCATTGTCATCCTCTTCCGCATTTGTGCTCGGAGCCGTGGCAGAGATGTCCGATGATGGAATGTTGGGTTTCTTTGATGCCATGATTGAGGTAGTTATAATAAAGCCGGGGGTAGGTTGTGTGCTCTTTATACAAACAAGTAATTTGTGTCTATCCGTCTATTCAGGCTCCTGTGTTCATTTGAATAGTATAACCGATGCGAATAATAGGAAGAGATTTGTCAGAATGGATGGCCTTGCTGCAGCTCTGACATTGAATATGACTGAGCAAAAATTTAAGGTCAAAGATCAGATCATTATGGTATTATCACAACGTATATGTTAAACCAACATCCAACTGCAATCAACCCTATTCAACCAACACAAAACTTTCCTGGTCAATACTTCCCTCCCATCCATCCATCCATATTATCCACCTGAACATCACCAATTCATCATCCAAGACACAACAAACACCACAATTCTTCTCAGGGAATGCAAAATCCAGCAGCAAACAACACAGACACATGATATGCATGTTCTTCCGACATCCGAAAACGAACTACAACAGAAACCAAAAACAATGCACCCTC
>JALLAS010000181.1:0-16711 GCA_036939415.1 Detonula confervacea | reverse complement strand
GCCGGGCCGTCAAGGCTTGCATATATTTGGCTAGAATTAGAAGCTCAAGCGGCAGACTGATTGAGTTGGCTGACTGCTTTGCCTGATATCTGTTAGAAGACCATATTGAGTGCAAGACAATCTGAAAGTTTGAGTTTGTTGTGATTGATGAGCATTGTAGGCATGGTCAATGTAAACACTTGAAGAAGTGGTGAGTGAATGTGCTGGGACTGCTACGTAGCTGGGTTCTCTGATCCAGGTACAAGATTGAGTTACACTACACGATCAACATATCTTGGCAGGCGACAATTTTTGGCTCTACTAGCTTGTGGAAAGAGCTCAAGTGTGCCATATTTTATCCTGGATACTTCTAGCTAGAGATATTGTTAACTACACCAAGTCTCATTAGTAGTTGCAGCTCGAGCACCCAGTCACGAATAAGACCTCCCATGTAATAGATCAGCAAGGTATCACATGTAGGGATTAAGGTTCTTTGCCCAAGCACACATTGTTTGAGTGGATACTGTTTGATCAGTTATCTAAATCGAAACCGAAACCGAAACCGAAACCAGTTGGTTAGTTATTATTTGATTTTCTAATTTGTAACCAAATTGAACCCATTCGATTGGTTATCAAATGATTGTCTAACTCTAACCATTGCATCATATATTGGTTTGGTGTTGTTTGGTTATATTAATGACTAATAAAATAGAACCAACATGATGGGTTAATTATAGTAATGGAGAAAACTGGTTCCTTTTTGTCAATTGGCAAGTACATGTTGTTGATAATGCACGGACACACAATACCAACATTTCTGAAAATTACAAGAACCCGTTACTGTCCTGTGAGATGCCTTTTTCCCTGTGTGGAGTGGGTATATAGGGAGCTGACACATTTTTGTTTTTTCATATATCTACCTACGCATTTTATACGTTCGTTATCGTGGAACGTGATTCGAATGAAAATCAAGCAAACGAAAGCAGTTGACAACAAGGTGATATACGTCACGACCCCACTAACATTGAGCACCTCTTTAAGAGTGGTGCCAATGCTGGGGGTTAAACGTTGGTCAGCACGTTGACACGGATGGGTTGTAGCCTGTATGCCAACTAACTTTCTGAAGTTGTGTCTTGTGTGTTTGAACGGTTTGTAATTTTCGCGTTTCGCGAAAATTACCTAGCAAACTACGTACAAAAGCTACGATAGATGGACCAATTAAGTTCATGTAGATTTGGACCAATCGACTGTTGAACTTCAATCGATTGGCATTCAATGTCCGCTGGAGTTTCCTCAAATCAAAGTTACATGGCATTGTAGCCAAGACGCTTGCCTTTCCAAAACGGTACTCAACGTCTACTAATTCGTGTTTTCGCCCGAGATTGTGAGCACGCAAGGAGGCTTGTAGTTTAGGTGGTCGCAGATATGCGGCCTTACCAGTAATCCTGTTAATTAATGAAGATGATCTAGATGATGATTACTTTTGTTATGAATGGTATGTGCTCATATCGGCTTTGGGTGCACTTGACAAAGAACCAAGTTGAGCGTCACTGAGATTTCCTCTACTAGAAGGAGCAGCTAGACTTTGACATGGCCGCTTAGACAACTAACATGGCTAACCTTGGATGTACCACTGCCTTGGACTGACTAATATCATGGTTAGCCTAGGGAGGTAACACGTCAGCCTTAGACAACTAACATGACTAGTAGCCTGGGGGGTACCGAACTATTATAACACGACTACCATGACTAGACTTGGTGCTACACCAGTCTAGATTAAACTAGCTCGCTGCCGCGTCAACAGACATGGCTGATTTGTGTTCCAATGTACGTACTAGGAAGTATGTTAGATCAGAGGCAAAGGCGGCCGTATCACTTACCCGGGAGACTGGCTAGTAGCCATGTTTGATTTCAAGCATGACACACAAGTATCGATCAGAATACGATAGACCTAAAAAGGCGGGAAGAAATAATGTACTCATTCCATCGTGAATGATGGCGATGGTCTCCATCCATTGTTTCCACCATACTCCTATCTTTTTGTAGAAAGCGGTATTCACTAGTAAGTTAGTTAGTATTAGAATCTACTAATTTGACACGGCGGCGGCGGCACCGGCACCGGCACCGCCAACGGCACCGTTTCAACCATACCTGGGAGACTTGGCTAGTAGCCATGTCTGATCGCACTCAATCAACCAGCCAACTGCCGCCATCTTGCAGCTAGCTTGGCCATCTTGATTTGGGCCTGATTTTGGGCACGCGAAACTTCTAGCTTTGCTAGAGTTTGCTAGCCCGCCTACCGCGCGCCGCCCACCGACCACAAAAACACAAGCCAACCGAAATCAGACCCACATTTTGGTCAGTGATCAGTGATCAGTGAGCTTTTACTTTTATCAAGGGCATTGCGTTCTCACAGAGTCACATTTCCAACAGCGTATTCATTATTAGGCAATGGAATCGATAAATGCTGCCAACAGTGACGGCGAGCAGCGTCCTCAAAAGAGGCTTAGGACGCCCGCACAACCATTCGAAGCAGGGTCGGCCACTGACAAACTTGCCGTGGAAGAAGAGCGCATGCTCGCCCAGGCCATCGCCAATTCTCGAAAAGACCAGGGAAGAGAGCCTCTCACTGCCATTCCGTTTGGACCGACGTTTTATCCGACGGTGGAAGAGTTTAGTGGTGATCCATTGCTGTACATAGAGAAAATCCGGTCTGTGGCTGAGAAGTATGGTAAGTTTTGCATCATTCTTCCTCGATCATTATTATTTGGATACCTTCTTCCTAGGAAAATTTGAGCAGCCCCATGTTCGAGTTGGCCTCACTCTAACCAATACTCAATCGAAACTCCATTCTCCCTCACTGATCATGCCTTTTTGATACAGGCATCTGTAAGATTGTTCCTCCCAAAGGTAAGTTGGGTTTGGACTAAGATTGTTGGATACTATTGTTTTGGTCAGATAATCAATCCCAGAAATATGGAATCACACAAACATCAAACATCACATACTAATTGACATCCTTTCCAACATATTCACTGTTTGTCAACCCAGGCTGGAACCCACCTTTTTCGCTAAATGTTGATTGCCCGAAGAAATTCCAAACGAAGGACCAATCTATTCACCGTCTCCAAGAGGGGATCAGCTTCGGAGATGGGATTGACTACACAGTTAAGGATTATCAGAAAATGGCAACTGACTGGAGCAAAGAATGGAGGGACAAGCATTATCCAAGTCAGGGAGAGCCCAAGCTATCGATTCCAGTCTCAGTGGAAAATGTGTCTAGTGATGAAAACCAGGCACCTGCAACATTGGCCTCATCCTCTACATCTACAGGACAAGGCAGTGAAGCTGCACATGAGCAACATATGGGGGGTAGTACCTTCAAACCCAAGATGACACCTGCAAGTTTGGAGCAAGACTATTGGGACATTGTCGAAACACAACGCCATGACATTGATGTTGACTATGGAAATGATGTCGACACTTCCGACTTTGGCTCAGGTTTCCCCATTTCAGAAAGGGGGAGATCTGTGAACTCTTCAAACTTCCAGGCTGGAGATTCAAATGATAAGCTTCCTGAACCAGCATTTGGCACGGAGGAATTTTACAAAGAGACCTTTTGGAATCTAAATAATATACCAAACTCCAGGAATAGTGTTCTCCGCCACTTGAAGGTCGGCATCAACGGAATCAATGTTCCCTGGCTTTACTTTGGCTGTCTCTTCTCAACCTTCTGCTGGCACAATGAGGACAATTACATGTATAGCATCAACTATCATCACAAGGGAGCTCCAAAGCAATGGTATGGTGTCCCTGGAACCAAGCAAGATGCTGATGGTGTGGAACGGGTCTTCAAGAGTTATCTTTCCATGAAAATGAGAGATGTCCCTGATTTGCTGCACCACATTACTACCTCTTTTAGCCCAAGACTGCTCGTGAAAGAGGGAGTCCGAGTTTGCAAACTCTTGCAGCATTCGGGCGAGTTCATTGTGACTTTCCCTCGGGCGTTCCACGGTGGGTTCAGCCTTGGGCCAAATTGTGGCGAAGCTGTTAACTTTGCGTTGCATGATTGGATTCCACATGCAGTTGACGCTAATGAACGATACCGGACCTTTGCCCGTCCATCAGTTTTTTCACACGATCGGCTTGTGTACACTATGGCGCATCATGTCAGTGAACTGCGCACGAAGCGTCTATGTAAAACTCTTGCCAAAGAGTTGCGCCGGTTGATGCAAGAGGAACTGTTGCTCCGCCAAAAACTTATCAATGCAGGTGTCAGAGATGTTTCAAAAGATGTTGATCTCCCTCCTAACCGGCTTGATCGGCTTGATGAAGAAAGTGCAGATTATGATGATAAACGTCTTTGCCATTCATGTGAGTCTATGATAATAATACTGCAAAGCACATGCCTTGCATTTCCATCTCTCTCATGAAACCATTCTCCTTCCATCTATGTGAGTAGGCAAGCACATTTGCTTCTTCTCTGCTGTTTGCTGTGAATGCTCTGACAGTAAAGTCTCTTGCCTACGCCATAGTCATTACATGTGCCGGTGCTCTATCAAGCGAAAATACATTCTAGTTTGGACACCTGAAAAGGAAATGAAGGAGGCCATTGCAAAAGTAGAAAAACGAGGTGAAGAACTGATTGATTCAGAGCTAGCTCAACAAACTCATGCACCAATTTCCAGGGAAGCACTCAAAGATGCACCTGGCTCTTCAAAAGACAGACTTCTTCACGAAATGTATGAAGTTCCTGTGGCACCAATTTGTTACATTGATTCAGTCCCAGAGCTAGTGTCCTCTGACGCATCGATTTCCTCGAGGTCACTAGGGGATTCTTCGAGTGTATTGAAGGATCCCCCTGAAGCAGGAACCATTGCTGCTCCCTTGACCATGCAGCAAATTACTATGCAGCGGATCCAAAATGCAGCTACAGCTAATCCGAAAGTTCCTGTTACAGTGGCAGCTGGCCAGATGGATGTCATCGCAAACTCTAGCCTGTAAAATGCTTAATTGTGGCAGCGACCTGCCCCAATATTCTCTTTTGGGCAAGAATGCAACATCCTGCACATCAATGCAAAGGGAGGATTCAATTGCACCAAAAGAAAAGATTTTGCTGTCTGATATTCTCCTGAGCCTCGTCAAATGGGTGGGATTGCTTATGCCAGTTGTCTCAAGGTTGCTTCCTTATCCCTGCTCACGGTAATGAAATGCCAAGACCCAAGTTATTGTTTTGTTTGATTTGTTTAGTTTACAATATATTCAATCGAAAATTATTACACTGATGATAGAATTTATTTTTGAGTAAAAGTGAATTGTGACATTCATACATCCAGTGTCGTCAGCTGATCAGCAGAGTCTGGTAGCTCTATCACAACTGCGCCTTCATGGTGACTGGATGATGTGTTACCAGCAGATTGCCTTTGTAAAAAGTGCATCAAGTTATTTCTGACTTCGTGAGGACTTCCTTCTCTCTGTTCTGTGATGTTTCCTCTTGGACCATTGTTCTGGTCTTGCATTTCCCGAGATTGATCTTCCCCGGTTGGCCCATCTGGTTCCATTCCAAGAGACTCAGGAAGATCCGTTCTGCAAACAGGGCAAGTCCGAGAGAGTTGCAACCATTCTCGGCAGCAGCGTTTATGGAAGACGTGCCCGCATGGTGTAGCAACAATTACTTCACCATCTTTATATTCCATCATGCAAATCTAACATGAATGCATGGTGGTTGATGTCAGAGTGAGTGAGAAGTAAGTTGGGATTACAAAATGTGTCAAAAATTGCACTCACACAACACTCTCTTTGATAAGAATCNTGCAAAAGAACCACACGGAGTCTGTCAACACAACCAGGAGGCGCTGGATTGGAGTATGTATTTGGAAATACTTCTCCAACCATGTCACTGATACGGCCAGTTCCAATACGTGCCCTCCTTCCTCCCATAACACCACGCGAGGAAGCAATGTCTCCATTAGGAAAGTATCCATTTCGGGTTAGTAAGACTGCCACAAAAACGAATGGTATGAGGTAGCCAAGGAGTATTGTTGCCCATGCTACCAGAGAGAGGCAGCTAAACACGAGGCTGGCATAAAAGAGCTCGGGTGCTGTATTATAACATGTTGATTCAGTAATGAAGACGCTTCGCACACCCAACCTCAAAACGAGCATGGCATAGACCAACTGCATAATTGAAATCATATTTGATAAATGAATGAGATCAATAGGCGACGCGAATACATAAACCACTGGACATTGTACTCACGTATGCAAAGTTGTACATGATAATTCTCGGGGGTATCCGTTGACCAGAATCTATTCGCCATCGACACAGCCACTTCATGATATCAGCTCGAAATATGTCCAACATCAATTGAAAAGTTGCCAACCAAAAGTATCCTCTTAGTGGAACATCGCACGTCTAAAAGGAAGAGAAAGAAATGAAATCCATGAGTACTCAATAAAGAAGGATCACACGTGAAGGCATGATAAAAAAGGCTATGCCCACTTCTACTCACCTTGTTGTGGCTAAGCACATATGTGCTTGTCAGCAGAACCCACGCAATCATGATAAAGAATAACAACAAGCTGAAGAGCACCGCAACGGACGTAATCACGCACCGGAATCTTCTGTTGATTCGCATCCATCTAATTCTAGCTCGTTGATTGGGATCAGCAGTGTTTGGTGGACTTGTGCCTGGCGTTTCCTCCATATTATTGTCAGCGAGATCATTGATTGAAGTGATGTCAGGGTCTAGCTCTCCACCAGGCAGCGGCAGTACGGATGGATTTCTGGACGTAGAAGAAGAATTTGAAATTGTTGCATCTGGAGCTTCCAAAGGTGATATATGTGGCCGTCCATCATCGTCCCGTGAAGATATCAATTGTAGCCTTGTTGATGTGATGTCATTTGCAGCCAAAAGCTGATCTCTTGTTGGTCCAATATCCTGTTCTGGCACGTCAGTTTCCTCCTCGGCAATCTGTGAAGTCATCACTGCAGGACGCATACTAGAACTTCTATGTTGCGATGGCCGCATGGGCCTGCTGCCTTGATGGTTCCTTTCTTCGTCCACAATTCCGCCTTGCATATTGCCACCATCAATGGCCCTGGAGCCATAAACCGATGAAAAGAAGTCCACTATCCGGGCTCTATCAGGCTCACTATGTGCACGCTGTCGAGATTGCTGCCTACTAGCTTCATCAAGACTACCAGACTCAGTCGAAGGCACCAATGGATGGAGCAATACTGAACGATTCCCACTCTCGTCATCACTTCCATAAAGACCACTATCAGTATCGATATCATGGTGAACATGCACTTCAAATGGTCGATAATAAAGAAAACCACTGCTGCTATTGGAGTCAAATATGTTCATCGTGTTCGGATCACTTGAGGTAGATGCTTCTGTGGTCGCAACATATCCTCGTGGATCACTCCCTGTTTGAGATAGTGCAAAAATGTCCTCTTCTCCTAGCCGCATCGTTGTCATTGATGAGACACTGTGCCCAGAGCTGCCTCCGGCACCACCGGATCCACTACCAAAGCTCAACCTGCGAGTACGAACCCATCTCCTCAGAGTTGCCATACCAGCATCAAGTGAAGCCACAAGCGTATTTCCACTGCTGCTATATCGTTCTCTTCTATCGGAATCATCGTTATTGGTCTCTCTACTTTCAGCAGGGCGGTTGCTACCCTCAAAACGCCTCCTCCTGCGCCCATGTCGAGAACCTGGCCCCCTGCTACCACGCCCACTTCCCGAACTGTCACTATTCTCTCCAACACTCGCAGTCCGGCCCTCGCTAGAAGTGAGCAATCTTCTCCGTGGTGTCGAAAACGAAGAGGAAGTAGAATCAGTCGGTACAACGGGGCTCTCCCATCGCGGTACAGTGGGGCTATGATCATTGATGTCAATGTTGCTAAGACGGTTTTCCTCCGAAATACCATCTTGATTGAAAAGGTCTTCAAGAAATCCAGTGTCCCCATCCTCAAATTCTTTTGTCTCCTCAGATGTTATCAACGTGGAACTATTATTGTTCCCAGTTTCAGAAATGCTTTCCATTTGATGAATAAGTCGATTACGCCGTCGAGAGGAACTGGAATTTTTGCGACGAATGGCAGGCCTGATTGGAGTCACTCCTATTGGTGACTTCAAAGATGACATCTCATTGCTGCTTTCAACCTTTTCGTGTGCATTGCTCTGTGTGATATTATCATGGGCCGACGAAGACATCAAGTTAGCTGCAGTTGTTGTGGAACTTGCAGTACTTTCACCAATGATTTCTGTACCTTGCTCAAGTGCAGATACCTTCTGCCTTCCAGGGTCTTTTGCCGCATTGGGTATGTCTGCATAAACATCTGGTTCATCCTCTTCCGCATCTCCTCTACCAGTGCCAAAATTTCCAAAGCTCTCAAAGATATCATCAATTTCTTTTGAAAAAGCCCTTGCATTTCTGTCAAGTTGTGCCTCAGAAGGATGAGCTAGTGGTACCGATTCAATTTGTGAATGTACATATGCTTCGTTGCTACTATCAGGTTCAGATTCTCCCTGTCCCATTTTCTTTCGCAACCCATGGCCATCGATTTCGTTCTGCTTCGTCATTGAGTTTTGCTTTGCAGTGTTGCCAGAAGACGATTCTCTCTCATTGAAAATCTCTGACAGTGACGTTGAATGATGCAAAGACCCGCAGCCTTTGGTCCATAATGGCATGGGCGGTAGCTCATTATTTTCGCTGGTCATTGTTCTCAAGAGTTAGGCCAAAAAGTCGTTGATAAGATACAAGAAAAAATGGAGGATCGCAGCAACCAGAATGCCAAGCCCCGAGATTTTTTGACTGCTACTGCTACTGCAGTCTACTGCTACCTGCCTCCTTCTCGATGAATCTTGAATAATTTCGTTAGACCATTATTTTTTGGTGACGATTGATCAAGCCAGGCACGCTGAACAGTGGTGGTGATGAGAATGTCTGCAATCGTTCGTTGAAGCGCCGCTATGAATGGCAACGATAAGCTCGGCAATGAGGAACGTGACCATCCTCTGACGGCTCATGATTGCTCGCTTGATGCTTGATTCATCTTGGGGCTGGCTTGCTACTTGGGATTTGGGATGGGCCAACCTCTGGGCAGCTCTGGGCCAACCTCTATCTTTGGTATTCGTGTGCTTTTTGCACTTTTTCTGCGCAAAATGCAAAATCCTGCAAAGGAGGATGCGGACTGAAAATGGCGGGAAGATGTCAGAAATGTCAAAGATTGGCAAAGATCTCTCCCGCATGTTTTCATACCAAGTCTTACGTTATGGGTCTGTAGAATAACACTATCCCCAATTCGCCCATTGTTGTAAGGGGTACCCTCCAACCACGGTTTACCCACAGTGCCGATGTATCAACTAAATTACATAGGTTTAGATCTAAATTGACAGAAATAGTTTTTCTATATTCACAGCGCGACCACGTGAAATATTGTCTTGATCACTGTCAATTGTCTTCATTAACTCGGCCCCACAGTTGTCTCGATTGTCTCGATCACACCGTAACCGGGACAACATGTATCTCGGTTGTCTCGATCACGTGAAAATCTGTCTTGGTTTGTCTCGATCATGGAAAGCCTGATGATTGCCAATTGACCATTTCACGGCAGATTTTGGCGAGAAAAAATCCTACAAACGCTTAGATCGCGATCTAGCCCCGCAATTGGCAATGGGATTTTGCACGGAATATACAACATGCAATGACAATGAAACATGAACAGTCGCCACATCTCCATGGTCCCACAAAGTAAATACTTCTGGTACAGTCAACCTTCTTCTGATCATGATCCGCCACCAATTCTACCCTCTCTGCTCCTGTCTGCTGGTCATCCACGCCATTCGTCGCCATGGATCATCGATCATTATCGCCATCTTCTCTCTGGTGTTCTCGGCATTTTCATTGTGGTCTTATCAAGGTCATGATATCATTGAAACATCTTCGATGCGTATCACGCCATGCCTCTGCGGGGATAGAGCAACTGCCCCAGCCAATGATCTCCTCCCTTCAACGAATCACCGTCAATCGTTTCTGAATTTCTGATCCATTTCGAAGCAAAAGCTGCTTCTACTCCGGTATATAGCACAGCATAGCACAGCTCAAGACATCCATCATTCTTCAAGCAATTAACAACAAGGAGTGTGGTATGATTGGTCAGGGTGCTGACGTAGTATGGACTTCTCATCCAACGCAATGCATCTCCTTTGTGACCTTTAAGTGACAGTGATAGACGGGAAGGCCAATAAGGATTGTAGGGTTGATATTTAAATGAAGTTGAGGCCAGTAGAGTGGGAGTGGGCCGAAACATTGCCGTCAGGTAAAGGCCTATGAGCTCATTGATGCTTCGTGTTGCGTCGCACATACACAATGTGTTGAAAAAGCAACAAAACTATGTAAGTTTGCTGCCGGAGGGAAGTTTTTGGTGACAACGCCGTGACCTCAAGAAAAAGTCTCGATCCGAGAATGATTTTTCGAGTTTGCACACCTTTGTCGGGACAAGTTTGTCTCAATTTGTCTCGATCACGTGGAAATCTGTCTTGCTTGTCTCCATCACGTCGTGATTTGTATCGATCACGCCATGATTTATCTCGATCACGGAATTGTTTATTTAGATCTAAATATATATAAATGTATCTAAATCAATCTAATTTAGTACACTATCCACAATGTTCCAGACTGAGATGCAGGGTAAACCTGCCAAGATGAGTTTAAAACTCATTTTGAAATCAGCACCGAACTAGATCAAATAGATAATCTCACAATTAGTCAATTACAATATTATCATCATCTTCAGTTCGTCCACTGACTTCGACCTTGCAGTTCATATTGGGGTATTCCATCCAGGGGCGGGATTCTCTGTTCTCTGTCTTGGGCTTGGCGGCAGTCCCATGTCTACTCGCTTCCGATTTATCAGACTAAACAACAAATCAAATCATTTCGAGCGATATTTTGGGCCAGTAAATAGCTAAACTAGTATAATTTCTTTCTTATGGCGAATAGGTTGCGATTGAAGCCTACAGACATGAAGGTTGACAAAAGCCATTCTGAGCTTGGAGGCAAGTTAGCAGTTTGGGTCCTCCCTCCGTCAACAATCCATCACAGGCGCCCCGCCACATTGCCACTTTTTGGTGCCAATACTGCTACTACGCACGAGTCATGGATATGCTAGATGAGAATTAGACAACACATCTCACGCAACAATACCATCTTCCAACAAAGAAGCCTTGCACCTATTGTTTAAGAAGGGGCAATTCCAATGGGAATGGCATCAAAGAATAGCAATAGAGATCAATGGATTAGAAGTTCTGAAGTCGGACAGCCGAAGAAACCCATAGCAATTAGTCGCAGGTCAAAAGGGCAAAAGTTTAGGTGTTCCCTTGATGCAAACATAGGTGCATAAAAATTCATACTTGAAGTAAACTTGGAAAGATGGCGCCCAAAACTTCCGACTCAGACGTACACTCGATCGTGAGCCGTGCCAGCATGACGGGTCCCATCAGCCCTCAATCGAACGAAGATGGTAACGATGATGGTCCTCTCAGTCCTCGGAACGATGATTGCAACGACATGGAGATTGACGTAGGTCCTACTAACACGGAGCAGGAAGGGGAAGACGGCAACATGGCCGACGGATTTGGCTGTGCCATGTTCAGCCCCAAGTGCCGCAGCGGGGATGGGGGAATCCCGAAAAAAGACGCCCCGGTGGCCGAGGAGGCGGACGAGCCCATGTCGCCATCCAAGTCCCTATGCTCGTGTCAAGGCCGAGGCGAAACCATCGTCTCCTCTCCTCCTACATCTCCAACAACAGCAGCTTCGAACGAGGAACAGGAGGCCATGGTTTCTGCCCCGAATAAGGCAGAGTCGTGGGTAGAGCCGCTCTCTCCCACATCAGTGATGACTGCAGGCGCAAAGACCGGTGTGGCCAGCGTTGGAAGCGGTGAGAGCAAGGTCGCTGCGTCTATCAAGTCTCTTATCGATGACAGCGACAGAAGCGACGACGATGCTGAAGAGGACAAGCAGGAAGAGTCATCTGAAGAGGAAGCAGTCAAAGGAGAGGCAACGGGAGAGAAGAAGGCAAGCAAAGGGAGCAAGAAGAAGAAGAAAAAGAAAGATGCCAAGAAGAAGAAAAAGAAGAAGACGGTGGCCTTCGTGGAGAAGAACCCCACTCCGCTCTCACCACTGTCCATTGTTGATGATGACTTCATGGTCACCGGTGGTCCCATGTCGAACAGATCCCAACGTTCGGAGCCCATGATCAGCCCACGAGAGGATGATGAAGAGACTCTCACTCTCGACGATAACGAGCAAGATTGGCGCGATGACGACGATACCGAGCAAGACTGGTGCGACACCTACGACGAAGACGATATGAACAACAACAAGGTCAGCTTGCTCTCCAAGGCCAAGAACCGTTCCAAGAAAGACATCCACTGGAGAACTCCCACCTCAAGACGATCGATGGACGATGCCACGGAAGGTCCTCCCACAGAGGTGGACATTCCCGACGATGATTCCGAGGCATCGATCATGGTCCTCATGCGCTACATGGGTTGTACTCCTGTAGCGTACGGAAAGGATCCCAAGCATCCCGTCCAGTGGATGGATAATGAATTAGGTCCTTCGCCTTCAGGCAAGGAATTCGTTTTTGACAGCTACGATGATGACAATTCCTTGCTTTCGGACGAAGAGACCTTCGTGACGAATGCGAGCAGTCTTCGCGATATGATTGCGCCATCCTGGACCTTGAAGAACGAAGAGGAAGGCGTCGAGATGGGCTTGGAGGATTTAGTACTGGCATCGCCTCCCTTGTCTCCTAGACCTTTGTCTCCCGTACTGTCTGTTGCATCTATTACCAGGTCTGCAATGTCTCCCAAGTCACCTCAAGAGATGGCACAGGGGAATCTCAAGAACAAAAGAGATAAAGGAATTCCCAAGTCTCCCTTGTCTGTTAGACCTTTGTCTCCCGTACTGTCCGTTGCATCTATTACCAGGTCTCCCAAGTCGCCTCAGGAAATGGCACAGGAGATTCTGAAGAACAAAAGAAATAAAGGAATTCCCAAGATGTTGTTGCCGATGGAGATGGCAGAGGAGATTCTCAGGAGTGTGGAGCAGCGTCCGCCCTTGTTGCCAACCATGTCGGCTTACACAGTGGCGAAGGTAGAGCAGGTCATCAAGTCTATGAAGAAGAAGAAGAAGAAAACGATGAAGAAGGGTGGCAAGCCTAACTTGACTGTGGAAACGATAGATATCAAGAGAAAGAAGAAGCTGCAAAAGCTTTTGGAGAAGGATGGAATTTCGATTGATAAGGTGGAAAGTGTGCTGTCGGACGACGATCTACGTTCCTTCCTTTCGGGCGAGATGCCCGTGTCCCCTGGGGCCAAGGATGGTCCTAAGAAGGCCACCAAGAAAAAGAAGAAAAAGGCTGGCAAGAAAAAGGGTATGGCTTCCAATAGTCCGAAGGATTCAGAATCCTTGGCTAGTGCAGCAGTAGGGGCAGGCAAGAAGTCGGCTGAGGAACAGGTTGAAGCACCGGTCAAGATGAGCAAAGAGAAGGAAGCTCTTGAGAAGGCCGTTGCGTTCATGGCCAGCGGCAAGAAGACCAAGATATCCAAGAAGGTAGTATCTTCTTCTGACATTAGCAAAATCAGTAGCAGCAAAACCAAGAAGCCAACCAAGCAACCAAAGGGATTGGTTGTGAGTACGGAGGAGCCCCTTTCTCCAATCTCTGCTCTGTCACCAGCCCCATCCACTGCCAAGCCACCCGCAGCACCAGCAGTGTCAGCACCAGCACCAGCACACACTTCCTCCACTCCGGCTGACGCAGAGATCATTGGAAGTTATCTATCATCTCCCAAGACTGGCCAAGACCAAATGGACAAGGAGCCGGTGATGTCGTGTCTATCAGAGCCGACGTCTCCCACTGCTGTGCAACCACTTGCCGCAACAACAGCCTTGTCTCCAGTGAACTTTCCCATCACAAGCCCTGCTGCCCATGCTCGCAGCCGTGCTAATGCCGCCATACATTCTGCCATGAGTGCCCTCAGTCCTACTGCTGCCCAACATCATGCACCAACGGAGACTGTGCCTAGCAGTGATGAAAAGCTACAAAAGATGATTGCCGCTGCCACAGCAATTGCCGAGATATCACTGGCCAATAATCCCATGTCTCCCATGACATCTGAGTTGAACAACGATAAGGATATCACAACACCACCAGTTGTCAATGAGACTGTCAAGATCGAAAAATCTCCCAGTGCTCGCAGTGACAAGGAGAACAGCAGCACTGAACCGTGCGATTTGGAAGCTGCTAAACCTGCCACAAAGGTGTCACTAACAGTTGATACAGGACCATCTGCGAATCCAGAGATGCCATCAAGCTCAAATGTCCTCTTACCTTCCAAGCAGTCTGTGGAAGACGTAGACGCGCTCCTCTCCAAAACACGTACTTGGCTGGTTAAACACAATGAAAGCCAGCAGAAGAAAGCACGTACCCCGCGTCCCACACCCTCTAATGCAAAAAGCATCCTCCCAGCTTTGTCAACTTCCATGTCGTCGGAACGTCAAGTCATGGGCAACATTACGGCAAAGACGGTGCTCAATCCTGAAAACTCATCGTCAAACTCAATTGGCAGTGACGCCTTGCGTCTCATGTCGAGTGCCAGACCAATGTCTCCGAGCCTGGTTGAGCAGCTTGGTCTAATAAAGGGTGTCAGCACAACTCCAGCAGTGGCAGGAGCATCACTTTCTTCTATCTCTTCGTCTGCTTCATCTGGAGGAGGATCTGGTAAAAAGTCCATCTTAGAGCAATTGAGCGAGATCCGCGCGAAGCAGGAAGAGATTGAATCGAGACAGAAGGCTAAGGTCGAACAGGCTTAAGTATGACGAAGAACGAAATTTTGTAATAATGCAAAAAAGATAGATGTAAGTACAAAGAAGGTGCCAAGCTAGTGCAGCGAAGAATATAACCAATAATGATGGAGGACCCCGTTGCACTTGTGAAGATTCATGAGCTGGTGGGAACCTTTGTATGTTTTGATAGATTGTTATGTGTTGATTGTCTTGGGGGTAAAACGGTTAATATCTGAGTAAAGTGCCAGTTGATGATAAGTAATTCAGAGATGCGATACATTAGTACATGGCTTTGTCCCAATGCAGAGTGAAATCAGTTCGGTTGAATGAAATTCAATCACTGAGCCTACTTTTCTCAAGATACCAAACATAGCTGTCTGTGATGAAGGAGTGTTGAAGACAAACATTCCTGATGCAAAGTGAAATAATTGGAAATACCAAGCATTGCTGTCTGAGATGAAGGGGCATTGAAGGAAAACATTCATATCCCGCATTCAATCGATCATTTTTGCTTTGTAAGATGTTTTCCCCACTCTGATCTGAAGCGTTCAATGCAATACATGATGACACATGCTAACCTATAACCGAGCAGGCAAATCTAGGTTGATCTCAACTTTCTGCTGGAAAATCCAACCAATCCAAGCCAAGTTATTTTATGACTCAAGCAACATCACTGTCTGAGAATATATAAACTGAGAGCGGCACGCAAATGCACGTGTATCAACATTTAGCAAACAATTTTCCCCTATTTTGTTATGAAATCTTTATTCTTTTGTGTACAGTTTCTACATCATTCCATATTTGTTTGCTGTTGCTCCATAAGTATGATGTGCTGCATGAATACCAAGACAGAGTATTGCCAACATGGATTACTTCCATCGCCCTTTTTGTTGCCACCACGATAACTGATCCCCCCAAACTTTCTTGGCAGGCTGTTGCTGTTCAGTAGATGTATCTGAACTTAGATTGTCCGAATCTCCATGAGAAGGCAGAGCTAATGCTTTTATTTCCTCCTCTTTCACGGGCAAAGGTTCTCCAATAGGAAAAGTTGTATGGACCACACTATGATTGTCCACGGTAAATCCAACCGCCTGTCTATGAACCAAAAGCTCCCATCGGGCTTTCATTGCACGCTCTCTTGCATCGTTGTATTGGGTTGCTGATTGCACTGCATCATCAAAGGATTTGCCATTGATATGTGCCAAGTAATCTCTACGTTCCTGCTTCATCTCGCGTACGGCAAAGAGAACCTTCTCGCCCTGTTTCCCCAGAGCCTTCCCTATGGCACCACACAGCTCGTCTTCTATCGTCTTTATTTGTAATGCGGGGTCGACCACCTGTGCGCGTACCTGCTCAAGGTAGGGGTTGGTCACGTCGGTGTTTTTAACGAGCTTGGCGCTTCGCTCCACTGAGCTTGGAGTAGAGGGTGAGTTGCGTGATGGTGATGACGAGGATGAGAAGGAGTGTCGCAGCCGATGGCAATACGTATTGCGCACGAAATGAGAGTGCTGCTGCTCTAGCGCATGAATCATTGATCGAATCATATTTGGAAACAGCGTCGAGACAGGGCCCAGATCTTTAGGAGGGGCACGGGGTCACACCAGACGAGGCTATTAAACGGGTATTCCGACCACTGCAAGAGCAGGTTGAAGCATCAACTGCTAAGGCCAACACAAGCACTTTGGACTCGCCAGTACAGGCTACTATTATACCGATAGTTGGTTCTGCACCCTTGATCAGATGTTGCTTGGTCCATCTAGAGCATTGTGGTGGAATGGATGGCATGCGGCATCGGCATCTGCATCTGCAATATTATAATCTGCATCATCGTCATCGAATACGACTCTCGGCATGTTTCTGGGATTCG
>JALLAS010000180.1:0-16746 GCA_036939415.1 Detonula confervacea | reverse complement strand
TATCACGGGGCTCTTTGTTCAGAAACGATGGTCAAAATAGTGCAAGATGAAGTTATGTCATGACATAGATTGAGATTTGAATACATATGACCTCCTAGTAATTATTTGGGCTCACCACAGAGATATAACATGGTAACTCTCAAGTTCCTTATTATCTACAGGCAATCTCGCTCTTACAAGATAGAGCCCTGTAACATTCTTCATCATTTTAATTACTTTTACCGCTATGGCTTTGTCCAATAATGTAAAATAAAGCCATCAGCAGAGCCAATATGCCAGAGTCTTTTTAACAACAGATTAAGAATGCTACCATTGCAAAGACTGGTTCCGTCCTGTGTGGATCACACACATATTCAACCAGACCAGTATACCAGTGGGACATGGCTTTAAGTCTGCCTTAATTTTGAAATTAAGGTAGGGTTATAGCCATACCCTGCTGACAACTCTTCGGGTGAAGCCATAAAGAATAATAATTTTGAAATTAAGATAGGATTATAGCCATACCCTGCCAACTCCTTGTTAAAACCATAAACAATGTCACACCCTCTTATACACATAGCGGTCGGCAGATTCTTCTTCTGAGTTGATCTCCGTGCAAAACTTAAAGTGTTTCAAGAGGTGACCCAAGGTGGGATGGTGAGATGGATAATTCTCTTTTGTTCCCATTCTATCCCCACTCAGTTTTATAGAATAGACAAGATCATAGCGAGAGGTATCAATATTTACCGCTTCCAAACGTTTTTTGATGTCATTGCATGTCAGGCATGCACATGATTGGTGCATTTATTTCAAGTAGATATTCACCACTGACCCCAATACAATTATACAATTTCCAATGCCAATGCTTGCAGGATATTGATATTGTCGGATCCACCATCGATAGGGAGATATTAAACTCCTGATGAACAGCCATGTTTACTTCAGCTACCAAAGCCGGACATCATCTCCTGCAATTTGATGGGCCACTTGAGCCAACATTGCCGTTCTGCATGTATGCACATGCTTTGCCCTGGCATGTAAATAATGTTGTAATGGGTGTATGATACCAAAACAGACTGAGTTCGCGCGCGGGCGGAGGACTATATTGAGGGCATGCCCTCATTTTTGAAAGATATCAGCGATGGCGCGCGCCGGATCATGGCCGGCGCCTTCAAAAATGGCGCCAACATCACTATCCAATATCCAATCCATTTAGGAGTATGTATTTCGATTTCTCACGCGCAAAAAAATGCGATCCGCACAGCAACCATGCATGACTAACTGACCATGACAGCTCCATGTCCCATTTCCTCTTGGCATGTCACCATAATTCACAATCGAGTTCGGTAGCACTCAATACCAACGCAATCCCTTTTTTGAGAACATCGCGAAACGACCGGACCATGTCTAGCCGCCCAACCAATGTCTGCTCCGACCTCGAATTCAAGACCGAAGTTGACGCTGAAGAGCGAGTGAAACGCAAGGTCGCGAGCCGCCGCGACTCCAAGGCGGCAAAGAGGAACAGGAAAGCAACGGCAAAGGGGGAAAACGCAACATCCGCCTCCGCCGCCTCCGCTGATGCCAATCAAAACGGCAAGCGCAAAACCCAAGATGGCACCAAAAAACGCGGTCGCGGCCGATCCAAGGGCGCATCCTCCAAGCAATCCATCAAACGGGTCCGTCAACAGCGCCGTCTTCAACAGACCAAGGAAGCCAAGAAGGCCGAGGACGAGGAAGCCCGCAGACGCGCGCAAAAGAATGATCACTCGCTGGACGATCACGCGGGGAACATCATCGCCGCGGCGCTGGACGTGAAGGAGGAGGAGGCCGCCGATCCCGAAGATTTCTTTTGGGAGGTGGAGGCCGTCATTGGCCGCAGGATCAAGCGCGGTCGCTTGGAGTATTTGATTCGGTGGAAGGGGTGTTCGGAGGACGGCAATACGTGGGAGCCTACTGCCAACCTGTGTGATACCGCCAGTGAGTTTTTGGTAGAGGCATTAAATTTCACTGCTTGCATTTTTCCTTATTGATATTAACCCTTTTGCATTTTCTACACACGAAAATCTTTCTTTTCAGTGGACGAAGCCACGAAGTACACAAAAGCCCTGAAGATGAAGGAGAAACAGCGGGAAGAAGATGAAAGGAAATTGTTTGGAGCGCCAGATGACGAAAGTGGCGAGAAAAATGAAGAGGCGAAGAGTGTACCAGTGAAAGAAGCTGATGATGTCATTGTTATTGATGATGAACCGATTGCAGAGGCTGTGGTTGCAAAAACTGAAGTGCCAGTAGTTGTTGACTATGGGGATATGCCAGAAGTTGTAGATGACAGCCTTTGGAAATGGTCTGACTCTGACCAAGTTTTATTCCGTGACGTAGAGCGGATTGATGTAAATGATCCTAATGCAGCAAAAATTGTCACGGATGCTCGTATCAATGGGACCCCACTTGTTCTTGTTGGTCATGTTGGTTGGGCCAACTTTGCAAAGCGTTGGCTCACCAAGCAGAAAGTGGCGGAAAAAAAGGAAGTTAACCAGTTGAAAAGCGAAATCAAGCCAGAGAGCGACGGGGGGGTAGCCGATCCCATGCCGGATCCAATGCTGGTTGATCTCACAGCCAGATCAGTTGTGGTCGGAGAGGCCAACGCCACGCCTGGTGATCTCCCTACCAATGTTCCTGAATGTGGAGTGGCAAAGGCCGCATCTGGTGGTCTCCCTGCCCATGTTGCTGAAGGTGGAGGGGCAAAAGCCATCTCTGGTGATCTCACTGCTGATCCAGCTGAAGGTGGAGAGGCGAACACTATGTCTGTTGATCTCACCGGTGCTGGAGCGGGAGAGGCGAAATCTATGTCTGTTGATCTCACTGATGAAGCTGGAGAGACGAAAGCCACTGAGTCTGAGTCAATGCAAACAGACCAAAAAGATGGCCCAGATATTCCAAGTCAGGAAAGTACTGAAAAGTTGGGGAATGACACCAGCATGATTATGGAGAAAGATTCAATCGTTGTTGACCCATCTGCAAAAGAAAGTGTTGGAAAAAAGACATCTATCATTGAGAGAAAAGAGTCCAGTATCACCACGAAAGAAGAGAAAGCTGAGGGGAAGAGCAATGAGTGTTCATCAGGTGATTTATTGGATCTCTCTAAACTGAACTACGAACTTGATTTGAAGAAGATGATTAAAGATATCGGGGATGAGGATGTGCCCGTCATCAAAAGGCACTATAATGAGGAGAAACCAATTCATGGGAAGATTGCGGCTGAGAAATTCCTCACAACTTGCTGGCCAAGCGGAGAAACAACCCCTCCTCAGGAGCAAGAGAAAACTACAAAAAAGAATGCATCCAATCTCTACCTTCACCAATGGCAATTCCCCCTTTCTGATACGGCCGGTCGCAAGCTTTGTCACCAGAACACCCCACTCCCAAAGGGAATCATGGGTGAAGACCTGCTCAAGTATTGGCTAGACCTTCCCCAATGCAAATTGGATAGCCCACTGCAGTACATTTTCATGGGCAGGGAAGACACCCTGTCAAAGCTGCACAGAGACCCAGGCGGTCTTGAAATATCTATTGCTCCAATAGTTGGTCAGAAAGAGTGTGTTTTGGTCCATCGCTCGGATGGATCCAACTGTCTGTACCACCTAAACGCATCTCTGGAAAATATTGACTTGCAGAGGCACCCGCTGATGTCCCAGGCTCGGACCTGGCGGACCGTTATTCAGCCTGGGGAAATTCTTCTGATGCCTTATGGGACCTACCACCAGGTACGATTATTTTGTGAATGTCGAGCTTATTATTTTGATTCATGCAGCTAAAAGTCTCATACTCATATCCAACTTAGTGTCGCAATTTGACGCCCTGTCTCTCGTATTCGAGATTTCACCTCGACACTGTGAATCTGCTTCCCTTTGTCCAATCCTTGGTCAACGGAGATGCGCCTGAAATCGACCATGGAGAAGTTATTTGGAATCTGACATCTGAACTGATCACGAGGTTAGATGGTGTGTCCGATGAAGTTCAGTCGCGGGTCAAGAGGGGTCTTGATGAAAGTGATCTCATCAATGATGATGTTGTGGAGTCAGTGAATATATTGCGCACTTTGAGGCACTTCGTTAGAGAAGTTGCAAGGCGAGAGGAAATTCGCCAGATTGTGAAAGGTTCTAGTCAAGAGTCAGAGGTGATGAAGAATTCTGAGGAGCATGATTTTGGTATGCTTGTGGATGATGTTGATATGGTGAGTGTGCTTGTCTCATATTTGAGCTGCCTCTGATGTTTTCCACTCTCTCGAACTTGACTGACTAAACAGTTCTTTTTCAAATTCTCAGTGTCTTCATGAGTTTCGCTATCGTCAGTCAAGAGTCATCCCTCCATTCAAAGCACGAAGGGGCAAAGCACTCAAAAACACCCTCTCTGGAGCATCTTCGGGCAGAAAAGATGTGATCAAAAGGGATATTAGCAAGTTTGGAGTTGGCGTGGTGGCTTTCAATACTTCGCTTGAAAATAACTACATGTCATTGGTGAACGCGGATATAGAGAAGCGTTTCCCCAATGCTGCAAAGGATAAGGTTGGAGAAACCCTAATCGGAGAGCTTGTCCCTGGTGACAAAATTTCAGTCAAACTTGAGCAGAAGCATGTCAAGGCTGAGGTAGTTGAAATCTTGCCTCAAATGAAATCAGCCTACCTCAGCTTTGAGGACTATCCTTCTGTCTATGATGAGTACCAGCCCTATGATCTACTTAGGCTTCCTAATGGGGCTGAAATACCACCCGGAGATATCAAGCCTGGACTTGTTGTGATTGACTTGTCCAACAGCAATGAATACAGGGCCAAAATTGTTTCAATTATGAATGAGCCAATGGCAAGGGTGAAATTCATTGTAAGCCAACATTCAATGACCAGATTGGTTTCTCGCACTATGATTTTGGGCAGATATGTTCCTCCTAATAGGAAGTCGAAAAAGACAATCACAAAGAGTGCACCCGTGATCACTCCGGTTGAAATGAAAGAGGCAGCACCTCCCATAATGCGTCCATCAACAGCTGGTCAGATTGTGGAAGTGGGCAGGCGAGGTGCCGCGCGTGTGACCAAAGTGCATGGAGCACCTCCGACTCATGTTGACATTCGCTTCATTCTTGGCCTGGCTAATGCGGAGAGCATGATCCCTATTGACATGGTTGAACTTGCTCCTGAACTAGACCCTGAATCAGGAAGAGGCCGCCGTCAGGCTTCGAAGAAGAAATTTCTCTCAGACGAAATCGATGCTGTCCCAAATGGTTTCGGCACTTCAAATGAAAGCATTGCGTTGGCAGGTGGTGTGCCTGTCAGTAGCCCATCTACTGTTGGTGCTCTCCCAAATCTATCTGGCACTTCAAATGAAAGCAATGCATTGGCAGGTGGTGTGCCTGTCAGTAGCCCATCTACTGTTGGTGCTCTCCCAAATGCTTCCAGCACTTCAAATGAAAGCAATGCATTGGAAGGTGGTGTGCCCGTCAGTAGTCCATCTACTGTTGTCTCATCTCTCATTTGATTACATTTTTCACGAATACATGCTTTCTCGAGGTTATTTTTCATCCTGAAATGATACATAGATCATTTATGTGATCTGGTAATGATATAAAAAGCTATCCACATTTATGCGTAATCTGCTCTTACTTGCAATATTGATGCAATTATGCACAATGCCACTCTAAATGCTATACAAAAGCAACTTAAATAAAATTTATGCCTTCTCTGCTCCTAACTTGCAATATTGAAGTGATTATGCAATACGCCTGTCTGTGATTTTCCATTGGTTTCTGCTTTGTGAAGGGAAAAGTTGGTTCGCTCTGTGGTACCATTTTCACCAGACCCATTTTCATTCTCTTCCACTGCAGCCTCACCACCATAACCCCAATAATCAGCAGCATCTAATGCAACCATGCAGCTTTCTCGCACCACATCATCCTCATCATCAAGAAACTGTCCTAGAATTGCCTCACATTCACCCCATCGTTCTTCAATTGCACCCAAAGCTTCAGCACTTTCATGCCTTACCATTCGATGCTCATTTTGTCGTTTCAGGCTGGTTTCCAGATATTCTACTGCATCTGGATGTTGTATTTGACCCAAGATGTATGCAACCTCATGCCTTAACAGAGCACTTGATTTGTCCGTCACTGTCAAGATTATCAGTTTCAGCAAAAAATGAGTTGAATGACAATAAGAAGTAAACAATCATTTAGCTAATGCAAAATCAAAGTTTACTCACCCAGTGCATTTCCAAGTTCCTTCACGCATTCCACGCCTCCGCGATTACGAAGCGAAAACATTGCACGGAATCTTCCAAACAAGGGAGCTGACTCATCAGTCAAAATAGAACCAATCTCTGCTGATGACAAAGGTTCATGCTCTGGATGTGGTGGTGCCGGATCTACAGAAGAATACGGGCTAAGCATGCATGCGCATGCAATGGGTGTATTTTCTCCTTCTACTCCACCATTCGATTTCCATTGAATAAAATCCAAAGCCAAACGACTTGTCTGGCCAACTTCAATTGATGTGTCATTATTTGCGCATTTTTCCAGGGCTGGAATAGATTGAGAAGAACCGATGGCGCCCAAAGCTTCTGCACATTCATGACGGACCATTATGTCATCGGCATCATTGAGCAGAGTATGCTCTAATGCAGGGATTGCTCGTTTATCGCGTAGTTGGCCGAGTACATATGCAAACTCATGGCGTAGGAGAGCCCCGTGATGAGCATCATCCAGGCAGTCCGAGAGAGTCTTTATTACGACCAAGGAAACATCATCATTATCTTGCTCTTCCTGATCCGAGGTCGTTTTTTTCTCATCAATTGTTGTTGCAGGGTCCAGATTCCGTATGTAGTTGTCATACTCTTGCCGAAGGAAATATGTTGCTCTCATACGCATCCCTATGGGCTTTCGAGGGTCTGCCAAAGTTGACTGCAGTGATGATAGAGGAGGGGCATCCCACATGGTAATAGATGTGCTTTTGCTATTGTTATCAGATCAAGTGGAGGCGAAGGAAGGGCGTTGCAGGTGGAGGCTCGGATGGCAGATGATGACGATGCTGGAGTTTGCGTTGGTGAGAAGGAAGAGGACGCACGCAGCGAGCCGGTAGACGATGAGGCAGGATCAGGTCTGGAAGAGCGCAGGGAGAAGGAGGATGATCAAACCGAGAGGATAATCGAATCGAACGAAGATGACGGAGTTATGGGTGTATGGTATGATTATGACGTAGGAGTATGCATGGCCATGGCGGTCATATTATGTATGTGGCGTGGTTGTTCGTTGTTGTTGTTTCCTCTGTTTTTCTTTTCGGTCGGATGATGGCCAGGCGGATCAGGGGGCTGGTAAGCGTTACAAGCGGGCTAACCCCGCCGCCCGCCAAGAAGATTATTGGCCACGTGGAACGTGGAACACAGACGATGACGCCAACACCAAACAAGATCTTCTTTGTTGGTGCCAACAACCAACAAAGACTGACAAAGCGGTTGCTGCCAAAGACAATCAAAGGACCGACAAAGGTCAAAGGAAAAGGACAAAGAGAAAGAATGAAGAAACCAACCATGATGAAGTTTGGGCAACTCCTACTGCTAGCCGCCTCGGCTACAGTGCCCGGTGAAGCGTTTCAGTCCGGGCTTTCTTCCTCAAGACGTCTGTCACCCCTGCGAGCCGAAGAGCAATGGACCGGCGAGGTTGTGAACAGCGAAGATGGTAAAATCAAGGGATGTGTCATTACCCCAATTGGTGAAACTGAATTCACAGTTCAAATAGATGGAGTTGAGGCAGACCTCGGAAACTTCGCCAACGTGGTATATCGCAAAATCACAGCTGATGCGAAGAGACAAACCTTCCAAGGCTTTCGGCCAGGGACGCTACCCCCGCACTTAATCCCAACCTACAGGGGCTTTGCAATGGATGAAGTGGCACGGGAGGCCACTTTGGAAGCAATGCAACAAAACGATATTCGTCCATTTGACAGCGCGAGGTTAGATATGGAGATAGGTCAGGTGTCGATTCCACCAAAAACAAAGAAAAAGAAAAAGAAAAAGGGGGGTAAGAAGAAGCAACAAGCAAATGCAGAGCCAGAAGTAGTAGAGGAGGAAGTTCCAATTGTTTGGGAGACTTATGATACCATGAAAGATGCCCTCAAAGCAGGATGGGAGGTAAGTGGAAACAAAATGAAGATTGCGAAAAGTCTTATGCAATGGCAATTCGTAACACGTTCATGCATTCCTACTCACATGCACATAATACATCACAAATGTACATTGTTATCACGTACAGCCGGGGCAAAGTTTTAGCTTTGTAGCAACAAATATTAAAGGTCAGAAGGTGAATACTGTGGATACTGAGAGGAAACCTGTCATTTAGGCACTTAATAGCTGAAACCAAACCATGCTTCCATTATTGGAGTGGGCATTGACGTACAATTGGCCACATCGTAGGTAATAAGAAAATAGTTGATTTGCTTTTTCAATGATTACTTTCATTCCTTACTACCCTCCTACTTCATGGGATAATATGCTTCACACTTTTAGAGTTGTAATAAATACATGCATTTTCTCTCGACTGAAGTGAGAAAAGGCGATGAAGATTGTTGATAAACCAGCGCATTATTCAAATTACGTGTGGCCTAACAAAATAATATCACATACAGCACCGCCCTTTGACCCGCTTCGAACACAAGTAGCTGTGTCCAATGTTGTAGTCCACTTCTACACATCGTGATGGAAGTATTTGACAGAATCTTAATCCAGCATCTGACCAGCACATCATCAATTTTATCTCAACCACCAAAATTTACAGCCGACAGACATAAGAGCTGCTCTGCGTAACATATCTCACCCAACGGTATGGAGTGTAGCCTGGCATGTTCTCGGCAATCCTCAGGTATCTAACCTGCAAACTGGACACATTGTACATGGGTATCTCAAAGTTCATGTTGATGGGCCCAATTTCCCTTCTGATCTGCGACGTGCAAGGACCACTGAGTGTAACCTTTGCCCGCATAGTCTGCTCAGTAGACCCGGGGAACTTTTTCAGAGTCCAAACAAGTTTCTTATCCTGAGACACATATTCCGCATTTACGCCATTTGCTCCCGGGGTGCTGACCACATTGCATGTTGCGACAGTCGTAGTCTGTGGCAAAGGCACCTCTATCACAACATTGGCACCAAAGTGATTGTCAGGTATCTCAGCTCTGACATGCACCGAAATCTCTAATTTGTTGGGTTCAACCTCCTCAATTGACGGAAAGATTCGAAATGGCGTTTTGAATTCCCCTGTCATTCGGTAGTTGAGCACAATGAACTCTCCATCAGGAGGATAGAAAGAAAGAGTTCGTCCGTGTTCCCATTCCGAAAGATTAACACAGTCATTGAAGTTGATGTCATCCACAGTTACCCCTGACCCATAAGTAGTGCTCGAGTTTCTCCCAATAGCCAGATCCTCATTCAATGCCAAGCGAAGTTGGGGATTTCCGGCTAAGTAGCTCTTCATTTGAATGCAGCCGTCAATGGTGCTGTTGAGGACGTACCCGTTGTTGGAGAACAAGACACTCAGACGTTCTAATATGTCCACAAAGATCTCATTCTTTTGGTTACTGCTCAAGCTGGTCTTCTTTCCATCCGCATCAACAGAGCCAATCACCGGTTTATGAACAGCGCTGGCACTAGCAGTCTTAGGGTTGATCATCTTACCCGTATCAGCCACAGCAGATACAACAATGGGCTCATTGTAGACGAAGGCTTTGAGATTTTCAGTTTGTGTAACCTGCGGATAACCATAGTCGAGGAGCTCATCAAGAAGTTCGTAGAGGAGGATAAAGTTCTTCCGAATTGATTCTTCCGAGAGCGTGCCACAATAATCTTTGAAAACCTTAGCTATCTTTGAAAGGAGCTATTTTGTGTAGATGAAGATACGTACGATGGTGCATATCATGTGCTGTTAGTCACGCGACTATCTAGATATAAAAATTGGACGAATGACAATGCTTGAAAAATACTCACTTCAATTACAACAACAGGGCTAATATTCTTCTCCGTGGCACATCCAAAAATCAACCCATTTCGCTTCACGTGCATGTAGCTGTACCCATCCGGCATGACAAACACAGGAGGCGCATCCCCAAAACGCTTCGCGGATTCCTTGGATTCCGTTCCCTCCACATCATCAGAAGAGGAAACTTTACCATTCCCTAGCCCGATAGTGGTATCCATACCGGGAGTACCCGGCGCGACGCCATCCCAAAATTTGACCTTGCGAAAGAACGCTTCGGTGTGGGAACGTTCGTGAGCGCCCACCCCCGATTTGGATCGGTAGGTTTTGGCAATGACGGTGTCTCCGCGAGGGGATAGGACGAAGAAGTTGTTAATCATGACCGACGCGTGCTGACGCTAGTTCTATGAATACTGCTGGTGTGGGCCTACCGGGAGGGAGGGTGCCGTCGCGGCGTTGGGCTGGAGCGGGATGAAGGACGGAGCGAGGGAGAGGAGCGATGAAATAAATAAGGCCACTGCACATGGGAAAGCCGATGAATCGCGAAGATCTATCTTTGCCAACGGGCTGGAGTGGACACAAAAGCATCGTAACTGGACATAATATCGGTTAAAAAAGATTATTTGTACCCATATTTGTCATGGCTTACCCCGTTGTGTCCACGGCAAGGTGCAACGGCCGAACGACAAGGGCTTGAAAGACGAAGGCCAGGCCTATTGGCGAAAGGTAACGTATGTAAAATGCAAATTTATCTACAACAGATATCGCCAACATACAATCGCCAATTACCATTGTCGCTAAAGGTTTCAATGCATCGCGCCGTATTGTTGTTGTTTCCTCATTCACACCTCCTCCCCAATGGATGTCGTAGACACCATCGAGTCCATCCAGTAGGCCACGCAAAGGTCGGAAGAGGAGCCAAACAACGTGTATTCATAGCTCACATATCGGTGATCATGGCTGACGATGCCGCCGAGGCCGCTGAGAAGGAGGCGCGGCGCAAAAAGCACAGGAAACGCATGAACAAGATTATAGTCCGAGCTTGGAGTTTGCCCGATTCAGGCCCGTTCCAAGATTCATCATCCAACGCGACCGAACATGAAGTGATCGACCTCGGTACGGTTGGCAAGAATTTAGACAAAGGAGTCTACGAGCATGGTCGAAGCGGGTGGGAGATTTTTGCAAAGGACATGGGCCTCGTTTACAACTGGCACATATACAGGTGAGTGACGCAGAGGAAGGACAAATATATGTCGGTATCCTGATCAGTTTCTCTTTCAGAGGGGTCCATATTGATTCCAATTATCATGATTTTTCGATTTGGGAGGTGGGGGCCTGGTGAAAAATGTTGCGAGGGTGGAAACATCAACTGTGCAAGCCATATTGTGATGGCATGCCATGAGAAATACATGAAATGTATTTTCTTCAACATTATTTTTTGCATTATTGTTTCAATCAAAATATCAGAGCGAAAGTTATTAATAATATCTCATTTTCTTTCGTATTATTTATCATCATTTTAGGAAAGGGAAGCATACATCAACTGCGAAGAACCAGCTTGATAAAGTCGTGGGATCATTGAAGAAGATTGATCCAGGCCTCGGTGACTTGGCTGTCAATTCGATGCCAGGGGATACCGTTTCTGAGAGCACATCGAAAACAAACTCTTCCAACGCCAAAAAGCGGAAAAATAATGTCAAAGAATTGCCTGAAGCCTCTCCTTTCAAGAAATCCAATGTGGGGAATACCGAGTTTATTAGTTTAAGCCAACGAGAGAAGAGAGCAATGGAATTGCTTGCATCCTACTTGGAAGAAAATGGAGGTAGGCCACATGTGTCATTGGCATATGATCAATGCTGCAATTTTCCAACAGTTTCAACTGACCTGATTGAATTTTTTGTACTTGCTTACCTTTACACATCATAATTATAGGGGAGCGAGCGCAAAGCGAGAATTTCCGATGCAAAGTTGTGCAAAGGCCTGGAGGTCGATACGATTCAATATTTTTCTCTGCAACAAAAAAGCGTTTCAAGTCCATGATGGACGTTGCTCGGTTTCTGGATCTTACGGGACCCCCCAACATCAAAGGCCATGGGGGTAATGTCAGAGCCCCAGGCCGCGGGAAGAAGGACACTGATAAGAGAAAGCTGAAACGTGAGCTCGATAAGCTAATGAGGTCAAAGGTGAAAGCAACTAAGGCCCTGGAGGACCATAACAACGAAGTTGTTGTTGAACAGAACCCATCCAATAACGACTCCCTGTGGGATGATGGGTCAAATTCCTCAAAAGCACACCAAGCAGGGCTGATAGTGCCAAGGTCTGATATAGAATCATTCCCTGGTATCCCAACTCATTGTATACCAGATCTGCTGCTGGTTTGGGATTTTCTGTGCACATTTGGCCGCACGATGAGTTTGCAGCCAATAGAGTTGGATGATTTTGCAGCAGCCTTATCTTTCCGACCAACATCAGATGTTCAAAATTCGCAGCCTGGGGTAGAACAGCAACAACTTTCATCCCCATCATATATCCCAGTTTTTCTGTCTGAATGCCATATAGCGCTTCTTCGCCTTCTGGTCAAAGATCCAACTAGTGATCTGTGGTGGTGGAGTGTCCTTGAAACACCTGAGATGGTTGAACAAGAGGATGAGTACCTTAACACAACAGAGAAGAAACGCAGGGCTGCCGCTGCTGTTGTCAAAATTGATATGGAAGCATTGCTATCTGCAGAGGAAGATCCGACTGTGACCAGAAAATGGCTTCAGGCATTGGAGGATGTGAGAACTCGCAAACCTGACAACAGTGGACCCATCAAAAGTGCAGTGAAAAGCGCCATTACTGTGACAACAAATCAGCATGTGAAAACCTATCTCAAAAAAGCAATGCGCACATGGAAGGCAAAGTCTGCTGGGTTAGTGAAACGTGCAGTTGTCTGGCTTATTGAAAGGGTGAAGGAGGCAAGACCTGACCTATGGGGTAGGAACGTTGCTGAAGACGAAATATCTGAACAGAAGAAACTTGTTGCAGCTGAAGCAGCTCTGGAAATGGATAATATCATAGAGGATGCTGAGGTAGACGAAGGTGACTTAAACCTTGAAGGAGAATCGGACGAGGAATCGGATTCTGATGAGGATGATGGGTCTGATAACGAAGATGAATATTCAGACCANACAGCAGTGGCCCCGACCAATGGAGGAACACTTACTGGGAAGGACTTACTATATGATAACATCAGCCGCTTTGATATTGAGCTTGAATCCATTAGCAACGACGTGCAAGGACTTTGGAACAATTCTGACGCCAGGGAGATATTCCGGGAGATTATCACAGTAAGCAAGACTGTGAGCATCTTGGCACTCGGACTTGACTTGATTTGTAGAAATGCACAAGCCCACATAAACCGGACAAAGTCTTCCGTGATCCAATCCACAAGAAGCACAAATACAGAGGTGGAGTCCAATGGATTCAGCGCTGGAACAAGATCAAGGCGTGCTGCGAAGCGTCCTGGTGCATACAGTGATTTCTTTTGATTTCTGATAGAATGTTGATGCTACCAGGTGCATACAGGGATTTCTTCTGATAGAATTTTGATGTTACGAACTGAATTAAATTACTCAGTATTTTCATTTAGACCTACTCATATTTCCTCTGTATCGTAGAAAAAGATGCCGAGTTTGATGCAGCTTGTTTATTTAGTTTCGATGCGCAAGATAATTCAGCTCCAGGTGATCAACCTATTGGGGTAATTAATTTACCACTGTTCGCCAACACTCTGACCTCCCTTCTTCCTACCTCGCCCGCCTCTCCCTCTGGAAGGCGTAAACCTTGCTGGGTCAAATGGCTTCAAATTCACCGAACTGCAACTTCCCTCCAATACGAGTTCCGCCAAGGCTTTTCCAGACGCTGGAGCCCAAGCAATCCCCCAGCAGTTGTGACCAGCATTGATGTAAGCGCCCGTCCATCCGGGCACGCGACCCATGTATGGCTTTGCATCAGGCGGGCAGGGTCTCATACCTTCACACAAGTTGTTTAGTTTTGTAGATGAAGAAAATCAGCCAGTATCACATTTCATTGGCCCCACATCCCACATCGAAAGAAAAACAGTCAGTGACTCGTACATATGTTCATATCATTATATAATATGTCCAATATCAAAACATGAATATCACACAATGTACTCACAAGCCTGCGCATGCGACAGCTCTCCTCCCTTTGCATAAGTATTCGACATCATTTGAAATGCAGACGAAGCGGCCTCGACGCGGTCCGGCTTGGGATTGCAATCGGTAAGGAAAGCCGATGCCTGAAGTTCCGGCGTCGTGATGTAATCGCTGCCGCCGATTCCGCAAATGTACACGGTTCCATCGGGTCGAGGGTATACTTCCACTTTTGGTAAAAACGTCCATCCGTGCGAGATGCAAAAAAGATTAGAAATATGGACCAGGAACCAAAGCTATTTCAGCTTCCTTTGAGTCACTTACAGTGTGTGCCGAAGCGATCATCTTCCCCACAGAACAGCGCAGTTGCATCCACAGCATCAATCATTGCATTCCCATCCTCATCCACGGGCGGCTTCCAAACAATACTCGTGCTCTTCACTCCCTCCATCGGCAATTGCACCGCACCGTCAAACCATTGCTCCGCCTGACACGCCCACGGTCCCGCGGCGACGATGACATCATCCGCTCGCAATACCGCCTCTTCTCCGTCCCCGCGTTCGTACTTGACGCCGGTGACGACGCTGACGACTCCGTCGTCGCCGTACTCGGATTCGACTCCGGTGCACGCGCCGATGACCACCTCGACGCCGGGCTCGCTTCCGTCCTTATTGACGTATTCCATCATCTTTTCCACGAACTCCTTGGGGGTGACCTGGGCGGTATCGTCTCCCCAGCCCATGGGACTCAGCCTGCCCACGGATCCGTCGAGCCAATTCGGAATGATGTCCGCCAGCTGCGGATTCTTGGCGTTCTTCGCTTTGTTGTCCTGCTTCTTCTCGCTGTTGGGACCGGGCGATACGCTCATCACCGGCAGCTTTCGGTAGCTCTCCACGTTTAATCGAGGGCATAGTTCTTCGTACATGTCGAATGCCAATTCGTGCAGGGTTTGCGTGCTCGATCCCTCTCCCCAGGAGCGGGCCATGAATCCGCCGCCCTTCCCGCTGGCCGCGGATGCCAGCGCTTGCGATTCGAGGATGGTAATGGTGGAGCCGGCGGGAAGCGATGACGATTGGTGTAGCTGGAATGCGCAGGACGTGCCTTGGATGCCTCCGCCGATGACGACGATGTTGCGTCCCGCCTTTGTGGTAGAGTCATCGGCGCTGCCGCCGCCGCTGCTGGATGCCGCCGCTGTAGCAGTACTCATTTTCGTGGCGATGCGACCGTAGGGAGATGGGGAGGTGAATGCCGAGGTGCGAGTTACACCTGCCAGGAAGAGAGCACACCACTTCATGATGTTCGAGATCAATACGATGGTCGGCGTCGTTGAAGAATGACGAGAGGATGACGACGACGTCGTTGGGCGTTGGGCGGGGTTGCTGAAAGGATCGCTTTGTTCAGTTTACGGGTTTATTCTGTTGGTCGTTGGCGGGGCCCGTCATTTTTATGCAAAGTTGCCTATTTGTGTACCGAATTCAGCCTATTTTGTATCTGCCCCATAACAGGCCCTTCGACTGCGCACCGCCTCCACCACACAATCCAATAACGGCCAAAAAAGCAACAACTGCCCCCCACCATAATTTTTTGGCATTAGCGTTCTTTGCAGTGCAGGCATTTGTATTTGTACCCAAGAATCAACACCACCATGAGCAACCCCAACGCCAAGGACCGAACGGTCCTCCTAACCACCCTCCGCAAATCCTCCGCGCCATACCTCCCGCCGCCGCTCCTGCGTTTCATCCACGCATCCGACGCCTACTTCCATCTAAACCATGCTCCAATCACCAATGACTATTGCCGCGACGAACCCAGCATGGCGATCCTCTCGGCACTGTTCCTGGCGTACGTCGTATGGAGATCCGTGCAGGGAATGTGGGTTTCGACGACCAAACGCAGTACGGCGCATTTGACGGGGGAGGAGGACGACGCGGGCGTTTTGGGGGCGGTCGTTTCGGGAAAGGGCAGCGGCATTGGGAGCGATAATCGGGGAGCAGCAGGGGATTCGACTTCGGGGGGACCGCCGTACCGAGAAACGGTGGTCATCTGCGGAGCGAGCAATTCCGGAAAGACGGCATTGCTACACTACCTATGCAACAATGCCAACGAAACCGAAAATAACAAAGCATGGGAGCCGCCAATGACGGTGACGAGCCTGCAGGCGAACGTCGGGTACGTGTGTCCCTGGGAGGATGCCGCCGACGGCGCCAACGCCGGCAGCATGACCGTCCGCATCATCGACTATCCCGGCCATCCGTCCCTATCCTCCCAGCTGGCATCGTTGCTCCTGCCCGCGGCGACCGCCCGTCTCGTATTCATGCTCGATGCCACGCAGCCCGTCACCGTCGGTGCGGCGCTATTGTATCAATCCATCCTGACAAACTTTCGAGTGAGACAATCGTGGGAGAAGGCGGGTAAAACGTTGGATGTATTGGTGGTATGCGCCAAGAATGACGTGAAGGGCGCAAAGAATTACAAGAGGATGAAGATACAATTGAGGAATGAGTTGGACAAGTTGAGGAAGGTCGATTTGGCAATAAAAGAAACGAGCGGCGATAACGGTGGTACTAAGACGCTGTTGAACGTCAAGGGAAAATCAATTGATTTGGAC
>JALLAS010000179.1:0-16505 GCA_036939415.1 Detonula confervacea | reverse complement strand
GAACAAATTGATATCGGCTTCAAGTTTTTAGTAATAGCATGTCGTATCAAAAAAATCATTACTCAGTAATATTTTTTTCGGTTTTCAGAGGTGGACTTCATTCTGCAACTGCAGAAGCTGGGGTAGAGTCAGCATTCTCAGGAAAGAGGGAGTATTGGTTGAAGCTTGAGAACGTGAGCCTCCTTTTCTATTGTTTGATAACAATTACTACATGGGATAGTGTGGCCCTACCACTTGCTGCATGGGATGATGTGGCCATAAATCATATGATACACAAGATGTAGTTGCAAACACTCAACCTATGTGATACCATTGTTGTTATTTTGGCCTCATTATTGTTTCAGGTTGGAGCGCTGTTAGAGACATCGTACTCGACTGTCCACGAGAACGCAAAGGCATTATTAGGCATGTCCACGCAAGACGCAGCATAGAAGGCACAGCATGCCCCATGCTCTTTGTCTTCCCTGATGATGCAGGATAATATTATTGTGTAGGATGGTAGTAGCCTAGACTACTGTTATTATGTGTGAACCAAAAACTATGTGCAGTAACAACCATGGATAGCTGTTGCTATCGTAATGCTGTTGGAGTTGTCTTGTTGTTGGTTGATGAGAACACAAAGTGCATTCGCAGTATAATGTGAATTCGAGCAAGACGCTTTTGCTTGGGATTAATCAATGATGCACACATTTCAGAGCTTGCTCTTTGCCGACATCCTCCATGTCATTTTGGAGCAGGGTCATGGTGTTGTTCTCATAGTGATGGTGCATCACCATGGTGACGTTTGACTCTTGATTGCTGCTGTAGCTCGTTTATTGCTCTTGTGTGTTTCTCCCTGATGGCTGTTGTTACTGCTACAACTGATCTTGGCTGGCCTGCCCTGCCATGACCTGGCTTTCCTCTTTCGGCCACTAGCCATGGTGAGCAGCAATTCACAAAGGTCACAAAGTGATCGATTAATTCGACATGAATGAATGTGAATGATGTATTGAATGTTGACGTGATGTGGCGTCCGAGAAGATGATAATGCGAATCGCTCAACGCAACTGAGTTTTGTTAAAATTGTATTGTGATTTAGGATTTTGTCCTATTTAGGATTTGTTGCAAACCCTGAACGCATCATTTCATTCCAAATATACCGGGATAAAAATGCCATTGTCCACCCAATACATAAGTTCACATAAGAGTTACTTACGAGGTTTTGAACATGATTTAGAACCGTTTCTCAAATCAAATTCTTCTGGGATGCTGACCCAGCAAGTTCCTGTACTTCTGAGCTGGTGAAACCCCCTGCGTGCAGAAGCACAGTTCAATGCATTCCCCAGACGGGGTTGCATGGTTTCACCAACCAAGGAGTCATTCTAGGGTGATCTTTAAAACATAAGTGTCAGGATTCAGTGTTTAAAAATATTGGTTACTTAGTAAACAGTTATTGTAGAATAGTTGAAAATTGTATCACTTTCTCCCCCAATATTATTTATTTTTCGAAGTTGACGAAACTTAGGCTTGGCTAACAAGCGGAAGAGCCGCAATGTCACACCGCTAGGGTTTGGAGGATCCACAGTCTTGTTCACATGTGCTGCAGCACCCTTGTCTTCATCTTATGGAGGATTTTTGAACGTGAAAGACTCTTGCTTCCCAGCAGGTGGGTTGTCTGATGACTCTAACTCCATACCACTGGAATTTTGTCTGTCCATGACCTCAAGTAACAGCAGTTTTAGCAAGCATTTTTAAAAATTCCATGGTACTAATGTTATTTAAAACTATGGCATACAGCTGCACAAGACAAGGGTTCCTCAGGGAAGTCTCTTTATACATCTGGTTCAGGTTGCTGGCTGGTTTCAAGTTAGAGTTCAAATTTATCTGCTCAAGTAGCCCTGCATCATGTACTGGATTTTAGAAAGGACTGACCTGCCAAGATAATTGCTTAAAGTACATTTATATTAACAAAACAAGGATGCATCTACTACAACTTACTCCTCGGCCGACTTTCCGTCGCCTTCAAACTCGAACCAACACCATCCTGTTCAAGCAAAGTATACTTTCCAAGTTCCATGCCTCGATACTCCGGTTTTTCGCTCCCGGCCGGCGACCCCAGTTTGCAAAACTCTTCAAATTCCAGCGATGGGTAATCGATATAGCCTTCTGCCTCTTGCGAGTAAAATGTATCCCTTTCGTATCGATTCAAGGGCGGCGGAGGCGACAATGAACTACCGCCACCACCACCACCACCACCACCACCCTTTGCTTTGTATTCATGGAACGATTTAAGCCTCGCGGGCAAGTCTGGGTTGGATATGAACCACCTTCCAAACGCCAATGCATCGTATCCGCTACTACCATTTCCATTATTTGCCGGCAGTGCTGTATCGTTATCATCATTCATGGCCGTATAAGACGTCGCCGGCGTGAAGCCGCCCGCCCCGATCATGACGCCGCCGTAATCCTTCCGAAACGTGATCAAATTTCTCAAAGGCATTCGAAACCCCGGATCGGTTTCGGGATCGTCGTCGTATTTCCCCACCCATCGCGGTTCCGTCAGCAGCAGGTACGCCAGGCCGCGTCGGTCCAGCGTTCGAACGGCGTGCCGGTAGACGAGGTCGGGATTCGAGTCCCTGGCTCCGTAGTAGGTATTGCCGCCGCCGGGCGCGTCGTGGGGAGACAATCTCACTCCGACCCCATCGCTCGGCCACACTTCGAAGATCGCATCCAACACCTCGTTCAACAATCTACATCGATTCTCCGCCGAGCCCCCGTACTCGTCCGTGCGCAAATTGACCCCGTCGTTCAAGAACTGATCGATCAGGTATCCGTGCGCCGCGTGCAATTCGACTCCGTCGAAGCCGGCGTCCATGGCCATCCTCGCGGCCCGTTTGTAATCTCGGCACAATCGCGGAATGTCGACCGCGGCGTCCAGGGGACGAGGGGTTCCGTGGGGCTTGATGCCGTGGTAGGTGGCCGTCTTGGCGGGCGCGCCCTTTCGATTGGCGACGGGAACGGCGCTCGCCGATACGCACGTTCGGTATTTCATTTTCGAATTATCCTCATCATCGTTGTCGTTGTTGTTGCACGGATGGGAGGAGTAGTCGGGATGGGCCACCCTCCCCGTGTGCCACAGCTGGCAGACGATCCGTCCTCCCTTCTCGTGCACCGCCGTCGTCACCGCCCTCCATCCCTCCGCCTGCTCCTCCGACCATATTCCGGGAGTGGAGGGATAGGCCAACGATTCGGGACTGACGTGCGTCGCCTCGGTGATGAGCAGGCCGCCGGGGGTGGCCCTTTGGCGGTAGTATTGGACGGCGAGGGCGGAGGTGGGTGCGAGGGACGGTTCGGCGGCGCGATTGCGGGTGAGGGGGGCGAGGACGACGCGGTGGGAGAGGGTTCCGATGGAGCCGAGCTTGAGCGGATGGAAGAGCTTGGATGCGGCTGCTGCTTTCTGCATTGCTTGCAATGATGTTGTGTTTAGCGGATGATCGATACAGGGGCGGCCGGGTAGTGGGTATCTGTGGGTATGTTGTTGACTACTCCTATTGTGGAGAGCAAAGAGGAGCAAATAAAATAATATGAGCCGATGACGATGACGATGATAGATGCATCGCGCGCATGGAGATGCATGACATATCCTATGGCATCAAGATAGAAGTGCCAATCCATGATGGATGCCGATTTTCAACGTAGGATTTAGTACTTTCACTTGGAACAAACTCATACTTCCTGCCGGCTCGACCAAATCCAAATAATGACAAACAACGAACCCCATCCTCCAGCCACGCACAGCGCACAGCCAGGCACAGCCCACAGCGCGCGAGCAGTGCGTGCGAGAGCCAGCCATTCACAGTCACAGTCTAGTCACAGTTCTTTTTGTTCTTGTTGTCATTCTTGTTGTGCATGCTCGCCTCCTTTGCATGCCCTCCTTCACCACGGCCGCCGCCGGCCTCCATGATCCGTCCCCTACATACACTCCTAACCCCCCCACCAATGATTGCCAATGCCGTCAACAATACATACCGTCCGCTAACACTCACTCGTAACATCCCACAACCACAACAACATCCCACAACACCATCATCATCATCATGTTTCCCTACAAAATCCGCAAACCGGCATGGGGATCGTGCAAGTCCAAATCGATACCTCGAAGCGACGACGACGCGATATCGCGACTCGGAGGCGATCCCGACGATTGTCACGCCATCGGGGGGAATTTGCAGCGGGCGATATTGCTGGATATGCTAGCGTTGCGCGAACGGTATCGCGATGTCGAAGCGTCCGCGCGGTTGCAGTCTCGTCGCGCATCGGCGGCATCCGCGGCAACGGCATCGGCACGCAGCAGCAGCAGCAGCAGCAGCAGACTCGCTCAAAAACACGACAATTCACAAGGAAGAAGAAGAACGCAGCCGCAGCAGCAACAGCAACAGCAACAGCAACAGCAACAGCACGCCGCATTGGGAACCTCCTTCGCCCGCTTCAAAGCGTGTTTCGGCCAAGCTCGATTCGGCGCCATCCACACCCGCGCGATACCGCCCCGCGTCGACAGGGGAGAATACGTCCAATTGTTGTACTCGTGCTGCTTTCATTTGTTGGAACGATCGTTCGAGCAGCATGGCGGCGGCGGCGGCGGCGGCGGAAGCAATACGGCGGGAGGACCATTGAATTGGGAGGAAGACGACGGCGACGACGACGACGACGACGATAATAATTCGCAATCGCAACGACCCGATAACGGCGCCCTGAACGCCGTATACGCCGCATTCTTGCTGCACGCCCTGCACCGAACGAACGTGCTCCCCGCCGCGCCCCCGCCGCGATCCCGCACCGAACGAACGAGCTCCGGAAGGCCGGACGAGCGATCCCTGCGCGAGGCCTGGTCCGTGCTTCCCATCGGAAACACCAGCGACGAGGACAAGCTGTACCGAAGGGTGTTTCGCACCGGCGTTCGCGTGGACAGGCGGAACTATTTGCTGTTGCTCCGGCTGCGCGACGGCTGTCTTTCTCGGGCGGATCGATGCCGTTTCGCCGAGATGGAACGGCGGAGTACGAATGGTTACGGGGAAACCGCTGCGGCGTCCGAGCGATGCCGATGCGGGATGGCGCGCGATGCGGCGCACGTCATCGACGAAATGCTTTTCGGCGATGCATCGTTCTTCGAGTACTGCGAATACCACGGTCCGCATTGCTTGGAAGGGCTGGCCGGATCGGCAAATTTTTACAAGGCGTGCTTCTTCGTCAAACCTCCCGAGAAATCGAAACGGTCCAGGAGAAATGCGGCTCCCGCCGTCGTGGCCGCCTTGGAAGCTCCTTCGCCGTTGTCGGAATCGGAATTGAATGCAATGCAAACCGGGAATCCGATGGACGATCCGCTGGATATGCAAAGTTTGTCAGGAATGGTAGCGAGCCATCGCTCCAACCTGTCGTCGGTCATGGGACAGCTTCAAAAATCTCGAGGGCCCGGCGGCAGCATGCAGCCCAAGCAAAGGGAGCTCGTGGAGAATACGTTGGGGAATATGTTGGACTCGTCGAACGGCCATTTGCAAATGCTGGATAAATTGAAGGGCAAGAAGGACTCAAATGCCATTGTGCTCGATAAGCCGAGCGTCAAGTTAGAAGTAAAGCCCCCTCCGGAGATACAGCAAACAGATGATACAGGAATGCATGGATTGCTATCATTTCCGGAAAGCTTCTCGTCTGCACTATGCGAGCGGATCGGATTTTCTCTGTCTGATTTCAAGGACGAAGCAAAAACAATGAGAAATGCATCCGTTGCGAAGGACGAGGACGTTGGTCGGAAGGATGATTGGGCGCAGCATGACGCTGATATTCACCCAGACCTTGCTTGCTTCGATGACTTGGATCCTGCGATAACTCAGGCAAAGAGTCTACCATGCAAAATTCCTACTGGCAACGACAAACTACCTGCAACGGCTGACAAGCCTAGAAGGAGCAAACCCCAAAGAAAGCTAAAGACCGAATCATTAGACAACAATAAACCAACCAAAGCATCAGAGAAGGAAGATGAAGTTTCTGTAGCGACAGGAGCTGGGAAGAATGCATTGTTATCATTACTATCCATGGCAGAAGGCAACAATGATGACGCCAAGCCACCTGCAAAGGCTGACAAGCCTAGAAGAAGGAGCAAACGCCGAACAAGGTCGATGACTAAATCATTAGGCGAAAATTTACCAATCGATGCACCGGAGAAGGGAGATGAAGTTTCTGTAGCAACAGGAGCCGGGAAGAATGCATTGTTATCATTGCTATCCATGACAGAAGGCAACAATGATGATGAAAATAACGCATTTGATGAGCATGATGAAGTTTCGATGGCAACGGGGGTGGGCAGGAAATCATTGCTCTCATTACTATCCATGGCCGAGGGCAACGTCAAATCTGAACCTTTGGAAGACGAATCTGTTGCAAGTGAAGATGGCCAATCTGAGCTTCTGTCACTTGTGCCCGGTATGAACGATGACATGTCTGTGGTCAGCGGCATGGGAAAGAGGGCCTTGCAGTTTCTACTCACACAATCTAATAAGCGTCAGAGTGTCAAACATGAATCAGAACACATCAACAATGTGGCTCGAACAAGGGCCCCTCGAAAATCGCCACCTCAAACCTCAACAAAGCGCAAAGCTGTTACACAAACAACAAAACCAAAGTCCTACAAAAAAAGAAGATCAACAGCAGAGGGCAGCAGCAAGGATATGAGTAATGTATTCGCAAAGGATGACGACCTTTCAATGGCAACAGGGGCAGGTAAAAATGCATTGCTTTCACTCTTGTCCATGGCTGAAGGCAACAACAATTCTGAACTTTTAGATGACGAGTATGTGCCAAGTGAGGATGAGGGGTCTGTGCCAAGTGAGGATGGGCAATCTGAGGTTCAGTCACTGATATCTGGTTTGCATACTGTCACCTCATTAGCTCTAAATGATGATGCATCTGTTGTGAGTGGAATGGGGAAGAAAGCCCTTCGATTTCTACTGACACAATCTGCAAAAGGATCACAAGAGGCCAACAAAGTGGCCAAAAAAAGGGCACCTCGAAAATCACCATATCAAAGTTCATTGAAGCGTGCCAAATCAGCATCCCCAAAAAAGAGGAAAGCAAGTCCTGCACGTTTAGCAAAAACAAAGGCGATTGAGATGAGTCACAAACAGTATCTCGGCGATTCTGAAGATGATTCATATTTTACTGCAAGCGCAATGGGTAGGACCGACGATGATATGTCAGTTGTCAGTGGGATGGGGAAGAAAGCCCTTCGATTCCTACTTTCTCAATCTGCGAATGGGAATGGCAACAACAATGATTCAGAAGATGTTATGAATCTGGACCTCCCTCAAATAACAAAGAACAACCTGGTCGACGATGAAACCACAAAAGACGTCAAGACAAAGGCTACCAAGGCGAAAACAACTGTTAATTCCACAGCCACCAAAGCCAACACTGCCAAAAGAAAAGTCTTACGAAAAGAAGAAGACCTTCCTGCACGTTCAGGTTCAACACCTCGTTCGAAATCCACCCGGCTGAGTCATAGGGAGGATGCTGGCGAGGAGAAGGACTTTGGTGATGGAACATCTGTAAATGTTAATGCAGCCACAGGCATGTTGAGCGATGAGGACTTTTCGGTGGTAACTGAAGGGGCTGGGAGGAATGCATTGGCCTCATTGCTGTCAACGGCAAAGAATGCTGACGATGCTACGAATCTGGACCCGAAGAGTGATCCTCAACAAAGTTCACCTCAAACCTCACAAAAGAACAATGGTATCAATCACCGTGTACATCCTGCTGACAAGGAAGCCACCGAAACCGCCAAGCCCAAAGCTACCAAGGCCAATCCCACCGCCAACTCAACAGCTGCCAAAATCAAAGTTTCACCAAAAGAAGAAGACGCTCCTCCTCTTTCATTTCGGCGAACAACTCGTTCGAAATCAAAGTCAAGTTTGAGGGAGGACGTTGGAAGTGTCAATTTTGATGATCAGACATCTTTGAATGTTAGTTTTGCCACGGGCATGTCAAGTGATGAGGAGTTTTCGGTGGCGACTGAAGGGGCTGGGAGAAATGCACTGGCTGCATTGCTTTCAAGTGCGCACACTGCCGAGTAAGCACCTCTGGAATCCAGACAAGATTTTAGCGTCGTTCACGAGAACCAAATCTATTCGTTGCAAATAACATGATAGGGCTTGAATTAGTCTTCCATATGATGAATTTACTAGTCACATGGCCTCAATCTGTATGGAAGCAATGCGATGCAGATCCAATTTTGGACAAGCAATTGATGGCTCTCCTAGATAGCATATCGAGTTCTCCTCACTTTTGTTGACGCATTGTCACCATCTTCACTGCCAGTTGCATTTTGTTTATCGGTCAGGTCCTGAGTATGCACCTCTTCTAATATTTCCATCAAACCACCCATTTGCGCATCACTCATTTGGTTTCCACCCGTGGGCATAGATACTGTTGGTGATTCATTTTCCACCTTCAGAGCCTCAACGCGTCTCTCCTTCATTTCCTCTGGTGTGAATGCTGCATCCCCCACGGCGGATTGTAAATCAGTTAAGATGATGGGTTGCAAGTCTTCCGCAAGCTTTTCCAATTCCAATGAATCCCCACTTGCTAGTTTCTTCCCAAGGATCCAACTGTATCCGGCACGTTGCTCGGATTCTTCGAACATGTTCCTGACTACGCCAGCGCACTTTTGAGCCAATCTCATCGAAAAGGTATTGTCATTTGCATCAACTTCACCGCCAGCTTCAGCCTCCCCCTTTGTTAATTTGGCAAGAAGACCACGTAAGCTATCAATTTCGGCATTCTGCTCCTCTTTATCAGCCAGCAATTTCCGAATCCCAGCACGCATACCATGGATCTGATATGCAAGTAGTACGCATACGAATGCGAAGAATATATTGAGCATTTCAGGCTTGGATGCCTTGAGAAATTCTAGAAAACCGGATCCGATTGGCTTTTCCAATTCCTCTATCTGCCGGGCTCTTTGTACAGCGATCAACTGAAGAAGTGGAAAAACGATTGTAAGCGTGATTGTTCGCAGGTCAACATAGATATTTTTATTGGTTAATTCGAGGTCCGTTTGTCGAAAATTATGAACATAGATTTCTCGCACCTCTTTTAGTTCAACATGCAATCTTTCAGATTTTTCAATGGCCTCTTGGCCTTTGTCGACAACAGCCTTTGTCGATCCGACAGGCGGTTGAGATGGCGGGGTCTTCGAAGACGAAGAGAGCAGCCTTTGTGGTCCATAAAGATGGTGCGATGTTGAGCCGAATCCACTAGATCCTGATGCAGATGCAGGTGCACCGATCTGCGGCAGTGCACGACGGGAGAGATTCGCTCTCGCGAGTACGGTTGTGGCGGCTCGCCGCATCATTTTGAGTACGGTGGGGAACAGAAAGGAGGCCTGTAATGGAGAACTAGGCGTGTTGGATGGTGCTTGCTCGCTCTAGAGGTGGTGCAAGCACGTCGTACGGGTGGTGGTTGTGGATGGATGGTGCGTGTAGGTGCGTGTGCTCAGTTTTTGTGGTTGGCGACTTTCTCCGGCGGAAATGGGAATTAGCAATAAATATGGCGAGGATTTCTTTAGAAGTTTGTGACTATCAAAATGAAACTTCATAAATTTCCTTTCCTGTAACAATAATCAAAATATTTGGAGTTTCATTCCGTAAATCAATGTGAGTAGATTTCATCGGAAACTTCTAATCAAAATTGAAGTCCTATGTATGTGAGCTTATCGTATGTACCTTACGACGTAAAATCGCTACAGTAAAACCGCGCCCAATTTTACCGTTGGGGCAACATGGCAACGGCGGTGGCATTTTTTTGCCAAAGACTGGCAGATAAGACCATCGCGGCCGCAACCTTGCCACAGCTTGCCGCAACCAACCTCAAGCCAAGAATAGCCCCAGCCTTCGTAGTCTCTATTTAAATCCAAGCCATACAATGAGCGTCGCAACGATGAGTTTCACAGGCTTCACATCCGCCTTTACCGACCGCATCGAAGAGTCCTGCCGCAGGCTCGATGATTTTGCCCAAACCAACAAAAACAAGGCCGACTCGCTCGTCCTCGATCTCAAAAAGGTCGAGGCAGACGAACAGCGAAACATCGACTCGCTGCTTCGTCAACTAAAATCACTGCAGCATGAGAGAGGCGTGGCAGAGAGAAATAATAATGGTGGCGGAAGCAGTTCCGCCGCCATTGGCGGTGGAGTCGCTGATCAAAGGAAAAAGTTAGAGGATAAGCAAGTCAAGTTAGAACAGGAGGTGTCAATTCTCGAGTCGAAGAATAGAGTGGAGAAGTCGCAACTTGATGGTGAGTTCGAAAACTGATTGTGCACTGCCGATGGCGCTTCTTTCTGTTGTTATCTAACCAATCTCTGCAATTGTATACATGCCCATCAAATGATGACGTTCGATCGATGTCCAAAGAGGTATTGGCGGAAGAGGCGGCCGTTCGAAAGAAAGCAGATAAAGTTCGGGCAAAGAAGGAAGAAATTGAGATGTCGAGAGGTGTCACAATGGAAGATCTAACCAAGGGATTTTTGAATTACAGATACACAGGCTTGAGCTTTGTGCAAGGTAGAAAAAAGGGAGCATTAACGTGAGTTTTGCGTGACATAATATTTCGAAGGCCGGCCATATGCAGGCATGCGTACAAGGAATGTGACCTGACTTTTGACTCCCCTCCCTAAACAACTCTTCACAGCTTCAAATTCATAAAACTTGATCGAGAGGATCAATCAAGGCCATTTAGTTTCACTGTGAGCATGGATGAAAGCAGCAATTATCAGCTTGAGGATGTCAATCCATCTCTTGATCGAACCAAAACTGATGAGCTAATCATTGGTCTCAATTCAGATGGAAAGAATGGATTCAACCCCTTTATTGTGGGCATGAGTAAGTGTCATTAAAAGTAACAGTTTTGTCAGCAGTGCCACTTTCACTTGGCCGTAATTTTCCTAAGCATCTATTCTTTCTGCATCTAACTCAAAAGGAAAGCTGTTCAAACAAACTATTCAATAATCGTTACACTGGATTTATTATCATTCACACAATACGCTTCTAGCCGATCAAATTTATTTGTTAAGATTGGGCGGAGAGTTGGAGTATTCATAAAAAATGGTGCTACTTTATTGGGTTACAATGCATCAACATACATCATTGTGTGGTTGCCTTGTAAGCTAGAGAGTCAGTTTATGATCACACTGTAATGAATTACTTTTCTTTTGCAAATTTGGCTAAGAAGAATCCCATTGTATCGCCTTCATCACAGGGATCGAATCGTCTCACCATCTTACACTCCTCTTCTGTGAGCCCTCTGCCTTGCAAACCCGGAAGCCCTGGCATATCTGCAGATATTGGCACCAGATTCATGACAGGAAATTCAGATAGGATAAATTTCACCATGTCTTCATTTTCACAGGCATTGATTGTGCAAGTGCTGTATGCCAGTGTTCCCCCTGGTTTCAGCAGTTGGATGGCATTACAAACAAACCTACGCTGATAGTCACCAAACTTTGACAGTTGTTGCGAGGATTGTGCATCGATCAGAAGCTTAGGTCGCAGCCCCAGTGCGCTGCAAGGTGGATCGAGCAAAATGCGGTCAAATGAATTTGCGCAGAACCCTTTGATATTCAGTAGACCATCCTTATTTGCAGCTGAAGCAGAATCAACAATGTCGTTGGGACTTTCCCAACTTTGGTTGGTTCCCAGTTCCAGTAATGCTTTTGTCGAGTCTAATGCCTATGGAACAATACAAGTTGCACCCATGGTCTGAAAGAAATCTCGAGCACTGACCATCTTCTTTCTGCTTTTGTCACATGCTATAATCATACCTTCATTATTCATCAGACTTGCCAAGTGTGTTGTTTTACCCCCTGGCGCACAGCACATGTCCAGAATGACTTCTCCAGGCTTTGGGTTCAAAGCATGTGCTACACAAACGGATGGTAAATTCTGCAGCATCATTTTCCCAGTGAGGATTGAGTTCAATGGAGGTTGCGGCGGGCCTGCTATCTGTATCATTCGGACACCAACACCAGCAGATTGTGCAAAGTATTCAGATCGCTTGCAACACGATATACCCACCCCAAGCAACACGCACTTTCCAGCATATTTTTCTAGGACAAGGCCCCTCGGTATAGATTTACACTTTGGGCCTCGTAAGTCAGCATAGACTGCTATCACTTCATCTTTTGCGATTCCAGAATCTGCAGATAGGATACCTCTAACAAATATGTCGGCTCCACGCAACACTGCCTCACCGCAAAATCTGTCAACAATTACTGCACGATGAGATACTGGCCATCCAAGTTCAGGCCGTTTGGGCCAATGAGGAAAGATATTGTCGCATTTGGGGTTTAAAGGAGCACTGCAGTTGTACAGCATCCCTTCAGAATTATTGGCATTTTCTTTTGGAATTGATCGAATTGTAACTAAATCCTTCAAAGTATCATGGCACTGGATAACATAATCATTGCTTTGGGTTTCAATATTGGAAATGTGATCCCTCAATCCATCAACTACTTCGTCCACCGACGACTGAATCAAATTTACCCGACAGCAAGTATCACCTGGCGATGACTTCATACGCTCTAAAATATTATCGATATGAGATGGTGTACATCTTGTGGCTGAAGTTGTTGTTTTGTCCAAAACGGAATATTGGGTTGCCAGATGGTCGTACACATCTTGAGGAAGAGTGATCTTTAGATCTTTTAAGGAGAGGATTTCGGCTGATTCGGCTGATGCGCTCATAGTATTAATTTCTTGTGTAAAATGACGAGAAAAATTAAATCAGTTTGTGTTAAGCCAAACTCCTGCGGATGATATCGCATCAATGGACCACTTTTCTTCGCGCCTCATGCATCGGGGGACAGCATCGGCCAGCATCGGCGCAGCATCTATCGGCAAAAGATGATACTGATCTCATCTCATGGTTTTTGTTGTTGTGTGGTGATTGGTGGTGCGAAACGACAGACAGGCCAAGATAACAGTTGCAGGAGAACGCAGAAGAGAGAGTGGCTAATCCCGGGAATCACGATCTTCGCCGACACCATGGGTATGCAAAATCCAAAACGCCGACAACGCGCCCAAACGGAAATCGATAGCCTCTTCGGCCGCTCAGATTAATAACCAGCCCTTGCTCCCGCCCCATCTATTCCAACCATGGCGCTTCCAATCCGGTATGAACTCGCCGTCCTCCTGACAATGGCGCTCGCCGCCCTATCCGCGGCCGATCCCATGATCCTCCTCATGAACGCTCAGGCGAAATGCATGACCGTCGAGGCGCCCGCCGACGCACTCCTAAACATTGAATACGAAGCCCCCGACCTGGTCATGGCTGCAGACGTTGAGGAGGACGGCAAACCCGTCGACCCGCGAACATTGCGTCGTTTCCGGACCACTATAACAGTTTCCCAGAACGGAGGACGGGAGAACCATCATGGCCGGTCGGCGCATGGACGGAATCAGGAGAGAAAAACACAGCAGGAAAAGGTTGTGAAGGATTTGGAGACAAAGAAGGGAGCGGTGCAATTCGTGACACAGCAGGACGGAGCAGTGTCAATTTGCGTACAAAGTTTGACGGCATCGGCGGTCAGTCCCAGTCCCATATCATTGCGAGTTACCGAATCTCCAGCGGGAGAGGAAGAGGTTGGCGAAGTACCTCCCGAAAAAGAGTCCGATTCGGCAGCAAAAGTCGATTCTGAATCGCAAAGGAATGCGAAGGAACACTTTTCTCAAATGGAAAAGACGCTCTCTGGCCTAATCTCCAAAACCGACATGATATTGCGCCAGGCTGATTACGCGAAGGAATTGGAGGTGGAATTTCACGAGCAGAGCATCGCCATGAACAAGGCGAGTCAATGGTGGCCCATCGTGCAATTGTGCGTGTTGTTGGTGACTGGATTTACTCAGGCCAATCACATGGTGCAGTTCTTTAGGAAGCATCACATCTTCTAAAGTGATGGAGGGGAGAGTTCATGTTTGGGGATAACAAACAGAATTATGCTTGGGAAACAAAAGCATGCTCAAATGTTTCCCAACAACTTCTGTCATCCCTGTGTGTTGAGTAACAATGAAAGAGCTCAGTCTTCACAAATAATTGGTATCTTAGGGCATCACAGCAATTTAATTAGGATTCAATCAGTTTTTCATTATTTGGAGTAAGGGTACCGCATAGTGAGTGCAAAGAGGAGGGCGATTGGATCATATAGCTCAAATAATATGATTAAATCCTCAAATCTCTCCACGCTTCTCCATCTCTTTAACTCTCTTCTTCAGATTTTTCAGTTTCATTGCTTCATTCTCCCTCCATTGTTTCTCTTCGTTCCACTTCTGACTATCATCTTTTTCATCAGTGTCCTCAACAAAGTCATCTCCATCGTAGAAAGACTTACTACCATAAACACCTCCGGCTACTTCTTCCGTATCGGCCAGGGTTTCGCCCTGTACCCAATCATATCCTTGATCATAATAAACATCATCCTCATCTTCAACATCTTCCTCTTCGTCTGATCCATCATCCTCAAACCAGGGGTCACTGTGGGAGTCGTCATCATCATTGCTTTCTTCATCCTCTGTTTTCCTCATCACTCCGCCATCATCTCTACCCTCCTCCATTGCCGTCTTGAGCTCCTCTACCCTACTCTCGCATGCATCCAGAATAATCCTCCACAAATCTCTAACATTTTCTCCAGTTACGCCACTTACTCTCAAAGGCTGCCCATCTGGCAGGCCCAGCCCATCTCGTATGGTGGTCATTGCCGATTCCACTTCGCTTCCCTTCAATTTGTCAGACTTGGTTGCCACAACAATGAGAGGTACGCCCATATCAAATAATGCTGCAAGGACTGCTCTGTCATCTGCGTTTGGCACTCTTCGAGAATCTACCAACAGTACCCCAAGCGCCAGCTCACGCCGTTTGTTGAGGTACCGCTCTGCTGCTTCTTCAACATTTTGCTTAGTTTCCTTGCTCAGCTTGGCATACCCAAAGCCAGGTAGATCTGTAAATGCCAAGATGGGCTTTGCTTCTCCTCCGGGCAATTTGCTACCTCCCTTATTCTTTGATTTTCCCAACAAAGCATACAAGTTGACAGAAGCAGTAGCGCCAGGAGTTTTACCAACTCGGGCAGTATCTCCTCCTGCTTTGGAAATTAATCTGTTCAACAGACTGCTCTTTCCAACGTTAGATCTACCAAGGAAGGCCACCTCGGGTACGCCTAGTGATGGTGGAAGTTGCCTTCCGAGGTATGCACCGACCATTGTAAGATCGGAGGGTGCAGAGATTGGGTTGAATCGCTTCCAACTGAGCATTGCCCTATCTGCTGTTGACATCAATTTATTTGATACGGATACATCTGCCTTTTGCAAATCTTTATTTGCATCTCCGACAGAAGGATCATCGAGTCCCATTTTGATACGTTCTCTACGTACTTTCTCAGCATTCACATTGCTCTTCATATCATTTCCTCCCATGACTTGCCATGGTGGTCCTCCAGACTTTTTGGTCTCACCCAATATTGCCAATTTTGGTTTCGTGGTTGGAGCTGAAGCGGGCGACAATGGACTTTTGTTCGCTTTGCTACCATCTTCAATCCTATCTCGCTTGCTAGTCTTACGATGCTTCCCCGGCTTGGCTGGATTCTTTGTCTTTTTCTTTTTGGTAGACTTCAGGGCACGTGTTTTCTTGCCGTGTATTCCCCCCTTTGCCATATACAACGATCTACTGGGTCGTATTGTTGCTATGGACGATTGACACGGAGAAAATGGCAACGGCTTGCATCGTACGTGGAATGCAAATGCATTTATTCTTTTGGTGTGAATACTGCCGACAAGGCACGAAGCCATGAAAGACACGAGATATGAGTGGCGCCGAAGCATTGTCATGGTGCTCGCCGACGAAATTCGCTATGATTTCAGAGATAAAGATGAAGGCCAATGGAGGATCTGCAGGCTGTGGAGAGATGGAGCTTAGGTCTATGGCGACTTGAGTAAAGCAGCAGCCAGATCAGAGTCGGAGCTTGTATTATGTAGTAGGAGTAGTAGATATTATTGACCACCACACCGCGCGCTTATTGTTGTCAATTGTGTAGAATTGTGTGGTCGTCGTCGGCGGTCGGCGGGTGTTGTATTACTCCTACGAAGCTATGGTATCGTATGGTATGGTACGGTAGCGCCGCTATGGTCTATCGTATGGTAGCTCTAGCACCATCTAAAATCATCTGTGACGATGTGTGCATAGTACGATACGGTGGATGACTGATGTTTTTCAGCGACTTTAAACGAGTTCCCACATCCATCGCCAATTTCTCCAGTCTCATAATCTGTCCCCGACTCTTGACTCTTTTAGCGAGCCCTGCAAAGATCTCTATCATCGTATGCGTTCGTAACAGATGCGTACAGATCTGTACAGATGCGTACCTAGAGGTGTCGTACCTCTATTAGCGTGTCCCCACAACTAACAAATATAGAATTGTTAGCTCATAATTGTTAGC
>JALLAS010000178.1:0-23909 GCA_036939415.1 Detonula confervacea | reverse complement strand
TGAGGGAACAGCAGGGAAGCACACGCATCTACAAATGAGCTTGCGTTTGTCTCTCGCCTCTTCCACTGGTACACTCTGATACAGAGAAATTAATCCACAGAGTATGCAACAATAACCATGACAACGGCAAACATTATGGAGAGGTGGATGTGGCAATAGAGGTTGGCAGAGCCATCATTGAGGTGAAAGGGGTTGCAAACAGGACAAACCAAAGTGGTATTGAGAAGATTGGAGGTTGGGGAGGACTCACCATTCTCCAAGCTCCAAGAGATCCGAGGGAGACTTTAATCACGCTCGATCAATAGGGTGAATGCCGTATCAAGTACGGATGTTGTTCTGCATTAGATCATAATATTGTTAACAAATTAAAGGGGATCCATTGAACCAATATCATTATTATTTTATTTTATTATTTGAGCATCGTCAGGATAAGGTGGAACTAAATTAATCACACAAATCTAAGCCAATTGTGCAGCATAAGTACTGCTTATTCGCTGTGATAGATTGAGTATTTAAATAATAAACACGATCCATCACTATCATATCTTCATTAGCTCAGTTGGTTATGAGCTTCAGTGTGAACCCACCGTCCACGAGTTCAAGTCTGCATACACATTGTTGTGCTGCTCCTTGACAAGCCACCTGACAGCTCGTGGAACCATTCTCAGTTGTTGGTTTTGTGTAAAATCAGTGGTCACCGAATGATCCTGTGTGTTGTGGATCATGATGTTGGTCCGTCTCTACAGTAACCTATTGTACCTACGGAGCAGGGGATATCTAGGTAGATATTCGTTGTAAATTCTTTGTGTTAATTTATGAGTCTAATATTCTATTGTATCTAGCTTCGTCTGGAGATGGCACAGCGCGATTGGCGATGCCTTCTCGGGCTCTTGCAAACTTGCCGCCGGCATACTTGCCGCCGACTTAGGTAAGTTAATCGTGGTAGCTAACTCGTAGGTACGTTTACGTACTTACAGCTACCTAGGATTATCACGCAGATCACAGAACGGACAGGTAGCTAAGAAATACGTTACCGCGCCGTGATGTCACGCGACGACAGATGGCCCAATTTAGAGCACGCGACCAGTGGCACCAAACGCAAGTGCCGAGATCTTGCTGTGTCAAGAAATTTGCGCTGACGCACTAGATAAATAGATAAAAGAATAACGAACAGAGAGAAGCAACGCAATGCCAAAATGGCATTGCGCTGAGCTTGTTCTTTGGAGATTGCCAATAGAATGAAACAACGAATCAGTTAATTTCCTTTACACTTTGGAAGCGATTCTTTATTTTTGACCATAAGTTTAACTCAATTCGTTATCATTTTAGTGTTTTGAAAGTGTGAGGTCATTTCTGGAATAAGTTTGCAAGTCTATTTGAATTCTTTTGTCAGTTAAGTTTCTGTTATTCTTAGTACTTTTGCTTCAAGTTTTCGAATTATTCTGGATTGTTTGCAAATAGTTGAAGCTTAGCCAACATCGATGCTCAGAGTCTCGGGTTTCCTAGTTAGATTTTGTTTCCGGTGCGTGCTGGGTCCCTCCCCAGCTGGGCGAGTGCTAGAAGAGGCCAAAGAACAACCTTCCGGGGGGTGATAGATAGGCAATCTAACTCTAGATAGATCATTTCCCTTGAGAATGAGTGTGCCAACAAGCCTGCGGATATTGATTGCTCCCGTTTTGACTCCATGAATACAAACACTCTAGGGGATGGCGTCGCAAGAGTCTTCTCTACTGTGGCTGCTGTTAGGATTGAGGGCTTCGTCGTATTTGGTATGAAAATATCCTAGCCTGTAAGAGTATTTGTAGAGGCTGCCTCTTGAAATCAACATGATATCTGACCTGAATAACACCGCTATCATTTATTAGAACCGAGTTTGAAAACCTGTACTACATGAAGGACTGATTCTTGCTGATCGCATATTAATTTGACTTAAGATTTGTAGACTTTTGACGGATCTCTCAAATGCATCACTACTCGAATGCCACAAAAATGAAAATGAGCACCAATTTGAATGTCTTTCCGAATACGTGTTTCAAATTGTTATGGACACAATTATATTGTGAAGAAATCGCGTGCTTGTGTAGTTGTTCATACCATCGGCTCAGGAGTTTTGTATTCACACTCAGGTTATGGCTTGTTTCTTACAGATATGATATTAATTGGCAGTGTTCAGAGACCTTCTTAACAGTCCTCTCTGCAGGTGACTTCACCTGGATGCATTATCAGTCTTGGTTAGGGCTAATCTAATGGAATCATGTAAGGTCAAACGAACACAGGTCAAACACAACTGTGCAAAGCTATTTTTTTTATGTAAACGAACGTATTGCAGATTTCATCTGTTGATAGTAATGCAAATGGCTGGGATAGGGTAACAATACAAAGATATCCTATTCAAGGAGAAGCTGTTTGGTGAAGTCGGTATCACCACTAAGAAGCCTACTCATCTTCATCACCACCATCCTCAGCAGATTTCGTCGCAACTTTTCTCTTCTTCTTTGAGGCTGCACCATCACCCCCACTTCCACGAGAAGATCCCACAGCCCTGTTGCTTGTCGCCAAACTAGTAACATCTCCCAACTGTTCCTCCTCAGTCATCAAGTTGGCAATGAAATGTAGAGCATCATTCTTGCTCAGCAAGTGAAAACTTGACACTTTATTCTGATGACTGATACCGAAGCATCGGTTCGCCGCGGCCACCAACTCGGGACGGAACGTACTACAAATGAATTGTGTTGAATCCCGGGCCTCCTCGTCACCGCCTCCTTCGCTTGGTGTGGCCTGTCGCTTGATCAAACCTGCAACTGCCGCACGATACGTACTATCCAACGCCTGATCAAGCTCGTCAAATAGGTAGAAAGGCGCAGGATCGCACCGTTGGATGGAGAAGATGAGCGCCATGGCCACGAGGGCCTTTTGGCCGCCAGAGAGCTGGGACATCATGAAGTTTTCAGAGGAGCGGCTGAAGCGGACCTTGACGCCAACACCACGGAAGAGGGATACATCAGGATTGTTGGGATCATCCTTCTTCTTGGATCTACCCTCCTCTTCACCTTCGGAGTCAGTGCCCTCGAGGGCCTCATCCATTGCTGTACGCATGATAAGCTCCCCCGAGCCGAGCGGGACCAGCTCCTTGAACACCTCCTTGAAGTGCGCACTGACGCCTCGAAAGGTACGATTGATCGCTTCGTCCTTCTTCCTATCTAAGGACTCGATGAGCTCCTTCACCTTCACGCCTCCTTCGTCAATCTCCTGCCTTCTCTTGATGAGCTGATCACGCTGTTCGCTGAAGTTGACAAACTGATCAAATGCCTTCTTGTTGACGTGAGAGTACTTCTTGAGCTTCTTGTTGATCTCCTCAAGCTTCTTCATCAATGAAGCGATGCCCTTTTTGGTAAATGCTGTGAGCTCTGCTGCTGGTGGCAGAGAACCAAGCTCTTGGATTTTGCGCATATAGTCCTCGCGCTTTTGGATACACATGGACCTCTGCAGAGAGACAAGAAGTGAAAGCGGCACGAGTAAAAGGGAACAGTCAGTGAGCATTCTCAAAAAATATGCGTTTCACAACAGTGTGAGTTATACAATACATGATGGTCAAGACAGCAAGTATCACACTCACTTTGTTCAGCAGCTTCTCCTGGCTTTCGTGACTCTCCTCCAGCTCTTTCTGATAAGTTGCATCCTGCGTCTTCAGCTTATCAAATGTATTCTTGATCTTCAGAATCTCCGCACGTAAGTTCTCATCAATCGTCTTTACCTCACTGAGCTGATTTTCAACATCCTCCGCCGTGGAAGTAGCCTCCTCAAACTCACGAAGTCTTTGTTCCAAAGTCTCCTTCATCTGAGACTGGGAGGCACTGGTAGCTCCGGAGATGCTCTTGCGGGAGCGCGTGTTGGAAGATTCGGTGAGCTCGCTGCGGCGCATGATGAGATTGTCCTCAAGGAGACTGGTCAGCTTCTGTCTCTTGATGGTGGCATCCTCCAAGACACTTGTGTGTTCGTCGATCTCGCCATCTAACCTAGTTTGAGTCTCCTTGAGTTGATCCAACAACTCTCTCTCCTCTTCACTCAAAGTACTGGTGAGCTCAGTCCCCACCTCCTCTTCAAGTCGTTCAATCTGGCTTCCCAAACTTCCAATCTGAGTCTCCGTAGGCGGAATGGCCTCCTCGATCTGCTTGACCTGCTTCTCATGCCTCTCCCTGCTCTTGTCTGTCTTCTTGACATCATCCTCAATACGTCCCATCATGTGATCCAAGTTGGCATGCTTGGCCTCCAACCTCTGCACTTCCCCCATGACCGCGGATACCTTCTGATCCACCGCCGTGCTTTCCTGTTTCATCTTGGTGTGCTCACCATCCAACTTGCGCAGTTGCTCCTCAGCGCGCTTCAACGAATAATGAGCCCTCAAGCGGGATTTCTCGGCGTCGACAAAACCTCCCGTCAAGGCTCCCCGGCGAGAGCACAGGTCTCCGTCAAGAGTGATGGCATCCATGCTGCTACGGGTGCTCCACGTGGAGGCCACGTCAACTGATCTCGCGAGGAGCTTACGGGCAAAGACATGCTCCATGGCACGGCGGACCGCGGGGTCGAAGGTGATGCACTGCTCCATCAAGGGCGCCACGTCTGTGGATTCGGGATACCGAACATTGTCCACCTTGAGCTGATTCAGTGGCAAAAAGGTGACACGACCAAGCTTTTCATCCTCCAGTCTCTTCATCAATCTAGCTGCAGTTGCATCCGTATCGACTATAATGTGGAATAGACTGTTCTGTGCAGCCACCTCCACGGCAGTCTGGTATTTATCATCCGTCAATGAAAAGTTCTCCATGACTAATCCAAAGTACTGTACGCCCACCTGCAATCTCTCACTGACCACAATCTGCTTCAACGCATCCAAACCCAAGCTAGTAGCCCTAGGCATGCTCTTGCGCATATCATACAATGACTTCCTGCTAGCCTCCTTGGCCTCAGTGACCTTGTCACTAATCTCATTGATGGCGCGCCATTGCTCTTTTCTAGAATCAGCCATCTCGTTCCTATCCTTCCGCTTCTCATCCACAGTCCTCTTGAGGTTTTCCAGCAACTTGGACTTTTCCTGCAATTCCCTGCGCTTGGATTCAACCTCCTTCCCTTCCGTAACCACACTCTTGCGCAGGCTGCCCAACTTGGTCTGTTTCTCGTGCAGCATTTCTTCCTTTTCAGTCTTGGCGCTTGCCAGCTCTTTGATCTGAGATCTCAAGTGCGTATCACGCTCCTTCTTCGTACGGAACTGCTTCCCGCGGCCCTGCTTGGCATACAAGCCCTCCATGCGCTTTCTCGCTTCCTCGCGTTCATTGGTCATGTCAGTCATGGTAGTCTTAGCTTCCTCGTAGGCGGGGGAGACATCTTCCTCCAAATCCTTTTGAACTTTGGAAATCTCCGCATCAAGCTTGGCCAATTCTCTCTTGTTCGAAGCCAATATCTCCTTCCCCTGGTCAAGCTGCTCTTCCAACTCTTGGCACTCCAAGTCCAACTTGGTCTTGTGCGTCATGGCCGCAGTCTTATCCTTCTCCAAACTTTTCAAGTACACCCCATTCCTCTTGAGAGCATTCTTCTTCGTCTTCTCGTCTGCCTGCACGGCCAATATACGATCGTGCATCCCTCGCACCTCCTCGTGCAGAGATGCCAACCTGTCAGTCTCCTCGTTACGCGCGTGCTCTACTTCATCCAAACCCTCACGAGCCCGTCTCAACTCCTTATCATATAAAGTATATTCCACGGCCCTACGATCCCGATCCAACTTTTGGTAGGCATCCAATTCCTCTTTTTCGTCCTTCAATTCGTCCAATTTGTTCTCCATGTATTCCAACGTTTCGTTGATCTTTTCGATGGAAGCTCGGTTTTCCTCCATTTTTCCAAGAGATTCCTCCTTCTTTTCGTCGTACACTGTGGTGCCTGCCACTTCCTTCAACAATTGCAATCGTTCGCTGTCAGACATGGTACACAATGCATTCACCTTTCCCTGCTGCACGATGAAGTAGGGATTACTCTTACTGAAACCTGCCCCCTCCAACAAGCTCATGATTTCATTCTTGGTCGCCCTCTTTCTTTGTAAAAAGAATTCATCCTTCTTGTGGCCGATAGTTCTGCGTAGAACGACCTCGTCGGAATTTTCAAGACTAAAGCGATTGTCAGAGTTGTCAAAGACGATCTCGACGAAGGCATTTACAGCTGCGGATCCGGATCCTTCGTGTAAAAGAGATTGGCGCTCCTCCTGTTGAAGATAGATGTGTTGGGTGGATTAGTAATGATAAGTGTGAGAGAGGAAAGCAACAGCAATTTCAATTGGACAACCAAAAGATATCAATGCGTCCGAGCAGTGGTATCCAACAAGAACACATCATGCAATATCCAACATGAGGAAATGTTCCCCATCCTGGCCCAACACATGGGATTCACCACAACTTGGCTTCAGTTGGCTTCTATGAGGCCACCTAAGCCGCTTCGCTGGCCTCCATTTGACCCAGCCAGTCGATATCCCGCCTCTCCCAAGTGGTGACAGCTACAATTTCTTCAAGTTCCATACTTGATGAAACACCAAATGAGAAATGATGGTTCTCAGTCTCATATTGACAGAAGCTGCCAATTATAGGGGGAACATGCATCTGCCCACTTGTGGTCACTGGGTCAAATTAACTCCAATGCCAACAAAGTGTGCATTATTTGAGCTTCATTTACAAAGTCCTCTTGATGGATACTGCATCTGCAGAGTTTCCCCATCGTCACGCCCCCTTCTCGGCGCCGACGCAACAAACCATAAGCAGCAGCAGCAGTAGCAAAAGCAAACCAGCGCAAATTTGCACTGCAGTATCCTTCTCCAATGCCGCGCCAAACAAAAAGATAGCCTACTACGGCTGCGTCGCGCCGCCAGTGTACCATTCTACCGGCCCATCATCGCCAATGGCATTGCGCCCACCTCATAAGACAGCAACTAGCAATGATGGAACTCGTCCGCTGTCCAAAAAAGATTCGCGCGGCAATCAACAATGACGCGCCCGCGTCGCACGATAATAGCCGAGAGTAACAGTTCCGCCATCTCATGCCAATGACCCCTCGCTTTGAAACAACAACAACAACAACACAACCGGTGACAACAACGAAGCATTGGAAACAAAGAAACTCACCGCCCTCAAACTCCAAAACTTGGGACATCCAAGCACGAACTGGACGGCATCGAACAAGTTACTCTTTCCGGAACCGTTACGACCCACGACGCAATTCATTTCGGCCGAAAACGGATGAATTTCCGGCTGTTGTTTGAACGAACGAAAGTTCGAGAGGGTTATTGATTTGATGTGCATGGTTAGTTGTTGGATGTTATTGTTTCTATTGATGGAGGAGAGGAGGTAGGATATTGTGGCTGGCGAGCGATGGTTCGCGGTGGCTGGTGGCTATCTACTTTTTGACGCGAGCGAATGTCAGCGGCGGCGGCGAGCGAGTGTTCTCTTCGATATACGGTCTTGATGTTGACGCGTCCAGGAAAACTTAGATGTTTTGTTGACACGGCGGCTACTAACGACGATGGATGGGAAGAGGAGGAAGATCTGGGTGCTGTTGATGGAACTGGCGCGGCTGCTGGCGTGGCTATGGAGCGGATTTTTTAGCGGTTACTGCGGCGTCTTTGCCATGGTCGGTCGTCGCGTAAATTCTGACCGGAGCGGAGGTGGTATCGTATGATGTATCTAGATAGGGCGAGATGAAGTTGTTTTGTTGTCTTGTTGATAATATGGTACGATATCGTAGTTGCGTCAAGAAGTTGAGCAAATTTTGGCGGGAAGAAGATTGAACAATGCGGCGCGCGCCAGCCTTGCCTCAAAGATTACTGATTCCCATTTAGACGGATATCAAGCGCGCCAAATATTTCCATTGTGTATTAGGACTGAGGTAATTAAAATAATTGTCTAGTAGGGTTGACTAAAGTATAAACTTAGAACTTTTGTGCAATTTTTTATGATGACAGAACCCCCCCAAAAGCACTTTCACGTGCATTCACAACATGCCAGAGGTGCTTGTAGGGGAATTCAAGATATTATCGGAATCTAATGGGTCATAGAAACAGGACCTCTGGCCAATGGATGATGGACGATGGACGATGGGCGATGGACGATGGACGATGGACGATGGATGATGGATGATGGATGATGGGTGATGGATGATGGATGATGGATGATGGATGATGGATGATGGATGATGGATGATGGNAATAATCTATCTGACCAAGGTTTACAGATTAGCGTGCTTGGTAGTTGGCTGATTGCCTAAATAATGACCATGGAAGCGACGTCTTCTCAACACCCGCTCTTAAGGCAGAGGACCGGTCTTTTGTCCCTGCACAGGCAGTGGCTACTGCCATGTCAGCTCTCAAACCAGATGCCTGGCCTTTTGCTCCATTTCAGTGTGGACTTGTTGGGGGCGATGGTGATGTGGGGTCAATGATCTGCCCACAAGCCAATGAATCCATGCCTCCCAAACGAGTCAAACCTTGCTGCTTTTTTCTTCAATGTGTTTGTAAGAAAGTCTTATATTGCCCTTTCGGGCACGACTCTGGAGCAGCTAACGATGTGGCACGCTCAATGATAGATGTGACCAACCAGTCGGCAATCGAATATGACTTGGATGAGGGTATTCGTGTTTGTTTTGGCCCTGGAGCATCGGTAACTCGTCTTGATCTTGGCGTTACCAACCCTAAAAAATCATGCTCCACAATCACTATTTCGGGACTGCCAAAGATTGCAACCGAGCGCAATGTCGATGCACGCCTCTCTGTATATGGGACTATTATCAATATTGTTGCACATCCCGTGCGAACGGGTAAAGATCAATGGTATACATTTGCATCATTTTGGAGTCCCTTGTCAGCAATGGATGCTTTCGAGGCATTGAATGGAAGCTTTGTGGAATCATGGGCCAGGGTGGTGAGGAATACGCCTCATAGCAAATCCGCTCGACAAAAGATCCTTGCAGAAACAGGCGTTGTAACTGTTGCACTATGCGGGAAAAGAGGTCACAGTGATATAGCTGTTTCTGTGAAGGTTCAATGGTTTGCTCCATCTGCATCTGCTTGGGCCCATTTCTCTCAAAGATGGCAGGCAGAAAAAAAATAGTCATTGAAGCCAAGCTTCAACAGAATGGAAACTTTGGGACACCTAGCTGGAGGCAAATATCCTCCTTTTATATATGGATGGGTAATCTTCCTGATACCATTACAGAGAGAATGCTTTTGCCAGCTCTTGGCCGACTGACAAAAATCCGGTGCACATCACTTGATTTAAAGCAAGCTCCATACAGTGAAAAATTATCTCCTGCAATAGTTATGAAGTTACTTTCAAAGTTTGGGCCACTCAGCATATTTGACGTGAAGCCTATCAACAAGGGCAGCACAGTGAAGCGGCAGGCACTTGCTCGTTTTCTTTGTGCCGAAGATGCCAGGAGGGCCTCTGATCATTTCATGCAGGCAAAAAGCAACCAAGAGTTGGGCGGCACAAAGTTGCATGTTACACGTATGTTTAGTCTGAAATATTCCCTACCTTCAGTTGTCTTTCCTTATCTAAAGAAACAAATTGAAGAAGTCTGTGCTGCTTCAAATGACACTCGAACAACGTTCTTCGATAATAAGAGTTCATGGACCATCTTGATCGACTCCGATACTGACAAATCTATTAACATTACAAAGGCTAGCCTTGCTCCTATTTTGGAGGGTGAAATTCTTCGCAATGTCAAAAACGATAATCGTGCAGTCTGGAGCCGGCACCTTCTTTCAAGAAGCTACAAGCAGGCAATGGGTGGATTTTTATCTGCTACTGGTGGGAAGTCTGCGACATGGATAGATGCTCGATGGCAAGAGATTTGTGTGTTCGGGCCAATCCATGATCGAACTGAGCTCAAGAGGTCACTACTAAAGCATTACACAGATACAATGTTAGAAAAACATACAGTTCCAATCCTCCAATCTGAATTTGTTTATGTGCTGAAGGCTGGGCGGGGTGTAATAGTCATAGCCATTCAAGCTTCTGGAGCGGCGAATATAAGTATCAACATAAAGGATCAATCATTACTTTTCATGGGTGATGTTCAAGACGCCAGAAAAGTGAGAGTGTTTATATCCAAACTTGCCAGTGGGAGCAGTGGTGTCATGGATGGAGAAAGCTTGTGTCCCATGTGTTTTTGCGTTCCTGACGACCCAATCAGTCTGTCTTGTGAGGACATGCATTGCCGGTAGTGTTTCGATGCATGGCTTGCAGGTTCTAGTGTAAGAGAGTACCCACTCACTTGCAGCATGATTGGCTGCCAACTGCAATTGTATCACTTCATCTACATGATAGCCATGGTTCGTCTTCTTGTGAAGATTACCGTTTAGCATCATTGCTACCGAATCAAATGCGCATGAAAGTCATGCAGATATTCTCACGCTAAGGTGCCCACGGTGCCAACAAGTTTTCTTCAGTATATGCCCTTGTATGTGGGTTCTGCGGATGGTGCCTCAAGGATTGTGGGACAGATGCACACTCACATGTTATGACTGAATGCAAACTCAAGCCCAAGGGACACAAAGATTATTTTGGCACCTTTGAACAATTTGAGTATGCCTAGAAGGAAAATCGCAGGAGAAAGTTGATTGACTACCTCTCATCAAAAAGCCAAGAGGAACAAATTCCGTGCCTTTCCTCCCTTAAGGATCTTTCAGACTTGGGCATCACTGTATAAACAGAAGTGATACTCTCTAGAGATTAGATAGGAGCTGTTTGATCAAAAATATTACACACCTACATTTGAACAAAAGTAATTGTTTCACTTTGCCTCTTGGCGTTTTTTCGATGAAGAAGCTTCGTGTGCATCCAAAATTGATGCCAGCGAAACGGGTAACATCGAATCAGGGTCAAAATTGTTCTGTACAAAGCGCATTTGATGTGCTGCCACGGCAGTTGCTCCCCATTTCATGTAACATTCAATTGAGTGTGTGAAGAGAGAATATGCCTTTGAATAATGTCCTCTTTCAAAGAAGAAATCCCCAGCTAACTTGCTTGCAATCGCTTCCTCATGAATAAACTTGTGCTCCTTGGCTGATATAATTGATCGTATAAACAATGATTCCGCTCGGTCAACATTCCCGGAATGATCCGACGCCGGCAAATCCGGCGTGCACGTAGAATCGAGCGTCAGAGTGAACATTCGTTCAGCATCAAGTAGCAACATTTTGTTTTCAAAGTTCCAAGCACAGCTTTGAGCCCACGTGGCCATCTTCTTTCTTACGAATTCTCCTATTCTAATCCACTCGTGTTTTTCATCGGTTTGGCGTGCCAAATTGTAACAGATTAGGCCCTCAACGAACAAGGCAAAAATTAGGGCTGGCCGGAGTAAGGTTTTATTCTGAGATACAATATCAGAAATCTTCAAACCAAGCGATATTCCATCAAGTTCATCGAAAAGCAATGCGTTTGTCCGTCGATGTATTTCATAGGTCAACAATATTGTTTGGTCCTTTGCATTGGTGGCATCAGCAATAATTTCTTTTTTGCCTGGAAGACCATCAACACACTCTGCATCCAGGACCTGCAAGCCTTCTATGAGCACACACGATTGAAGATGAAGCAGTGATGGATGGCCAGCTGTTATCACAGCCATAGAACCATAACCCCGTTCTATGATCACAGCCTTGTCATCAGGCTTTTTCAATGCGTATTTCCTAGAGTTTTCCCTTATATCGTTCAGGTGATGTCCGGATATGTAACTTGAAATTATCGCCAAGTAAAGATTGAGACTTGAGTAAAGGTAGTCACCGCTTTGCAATCCAGCCTTATGACCAATCATTAATCCCTCCACAATAGCCTGAAATGGGGTAGAAGCCCATAGAATTGATTGGTAAACCTGAATCAAAGTTGTAGGTGTTAATCAGACAGTTAGTTTCGAGAGAAGAACACAACTGGAATTTTGCAGTTTTCTTACAATAGCAATCACGCTAGCCTTGTGTCTTGATGACCCTTTCTTTTCCAGTAGTTTCAATGCAAGTCCAGCTAGTAATGATGATGGATGCATGAGATAAGAGCAAATATACAAGCTATTCAGGAAGACACTTCATTTGCCAAGTTAATAGCATGGCTCACCTAAGCGATTCCCTGAATCTAATTCTCCGATAGATGCTGCCACCTCACCATAAAACGCATAGGCCTAGGAGAAAAAGGAATTCACATGATTACATAATTTATTATTTGGCAGTAACCTTGCATTGGAACCTCTTTCAGCACTCACCAGTGGTGTTAATGAACAAAAACCATTTTCAAAGGTTATTTCCACCATCCGAAGACTCGCTGCACCGACAAGTGAAGGCTGAAGAAATATCAAGTCAAAGGTTATAAGTTTGAGCTTTGAATGAAAGGAATTAAGTCACAATCTTATCTAGATATTGCTTACCTGAAGGAAATGAAGAATGAGGATAAGGTTTGAATACAGCTTCATTAATGTGAGAATTTTCTTTTCGTTGATTGTCTCTGTCATGTTGAAAAATGAGTTGTCCGTGCGCTGAGCCAGGAGCATATCCATTTTTTGCATGTCTTGATTCAGTTCAGCATCACCCATGGGACGAAGGCGGTCCTCTCCTAGCTGTGATAGGACAGCAAAGAGACATCAAATCTATGGTCAACTCTTAAACCATGAATAGAAGAATGCAAAGTCCTATTCCTGTTGAAATATTGCTTACCTGTTCAAGGATGGCAAATGTGGTTTCCATTGATTCCTGTTTCAGTTCCGCTTGCCTTAGCACCCTCGATGCAGCATACAGGCCTGTTTGGTATGATGTTCAAGGTTAGTGTTGAAGATATCATGCGAAGCAGTGCAATCCACAAAAAAAATCTCCTTACAAATCAGTTTGTCATCATAGCATCTCGCGTGAGAAATCAACTCTTCTGTGTAAAATGTCACTGCTGCTCTATCAGTTAGGACACAGGCAGATTCCACAACAGCATCATAAAGATTGATCGAAAGATTGTACTCGGAATCCCAGTGGTCATTGCATAAGAATGATATCCCGTGTTCAAAAAGTTGCTTGGCTGCATTAGTGTCGAACATGATGGCGCGCATTCCTGCTCTTAGATTCAACGCGGCAATGATGTTTTTTTGGATAGGATCATGCACCACACCAACTCCTCCTTTATTCATTTGATTTACTGAAGAAAAGAATAACTCTTCATTGTCGGCATTTGTATTCATTGTATGCGCACATATTGCAAGACCAATACGCATATGACATTCACTCCTCTGCTGGTCAGACATAAACAATTCATACGAGGCTTGCTGAATCTTGTCATGTTCAAAGCGGAACATTGTACCGCCAACATTTTTCATGAAACCTTTTTTTGATACTTGCTGCAGGATGCCTTGTAAATCCGTCCTGAAATCACTTGATAGAATATCAAGAATGGCAAACTTTGCACAAGATCCCAAGCACGACGCCACTTTTAAACCTAGTAGGAGGTCACCAGGCAATCCTTGCAGGTCTTCTATTAAGAGAGACAGAACATCATCAGATATTTCTAGTTCCATAATCTTTTCCAAGTCAAAATCCCAGCGTGGCTGGCTCAAATTGACATAGATGAAACCTTTGTCTTTCAAAGACTGCTCAATTAATTGTTTCAAGAAAAATGGGTTTCCCCTAGTTTTGTGATGGAGGACTGACGACAGTGGTTGGGTGATGCGAGGGCTAAGGTGCAGCGTGTCGGAGACTAGTTGGTTCACATTATTGTTGGTCAAGTTTCCTAGTTTGATTGATTCTGGGAAGTGTATTGAAACCGAGTTCAACCAGCGATTGAACTGCATAGTATCATTGAAATCTGCATCTCGATAGCAACAGGTGAAAAATACAGAGCTGCTACCAGCATTATTACGGATTAGACTCTCAATTAGAAGCAACGATTCCTCATCGGCCCCTGATGGAAAGTGATGTGAGACTGCAATGGTGAACGACAAAAGACATCAAACAATCAACATCAATATGCAACACGTGTTCTTACACTGCAAGTCGTCCAGGAAGAATGAGATGTGTCTAGAGTGATATGCTATCACACCTAATAATTCACTAAATAGGAACCTCAATGACATGGTGAAGTCAATTTCTCGAGGGGGTGAAAGACCTGCGCACATGGGCATTATTTTGGAGAGGCTTGGCAATAAAGCTGCTAGAAAAGCAGCTTGTTTGCCCCCCAGAGCAATCTCCAATGCTGTATCAACCAAGCCCAATTGAGATGGAGTGGCTTCTTGTGCGAACAAATCACATAGTGTATTAAAAAGAGCCAGAAGTGAAGATAATGGTTTGAAATCCTTGTTTTGATCATACTTGGCGACTAGGAAGTACCCTTGGGCTTGGTTCGTGAGCTGTTGCACAACATGCTTGCCCAGTGAAGATTTTCCCACACCTGCTTCTCCGCTGATGACCACACCACTACACATCTTGCTTAGGTATTTGCGGTATGATTTCTCCAACCTCTTCGCTTCCCCTTCCCGTCCATAAAGCTTGTTGCATATTGATAGAGTTGGAATGGGGTTTGTTTCAATGTTGTTCAGGAAACGGTCAGGATCGCTTAATATGAGATGTAGGTCTGCTTGCAAATCATCAAAGGATGTATATGCATACTCCCCATGGAGATCACCATTGCTGCAGTCGAGGAGGTTTCCCAGTAGAAATCTCAGTGACCAAGGAATATTCAGACTCTCCACCCTATCGATGCAATTAGAAATTCTTTCTGGATAAATCGATAATTGCCTCTGAAACGGTTTGCTCAAAGGGATATTGCTGTTAAGGTTGATCGAATTCATAGACACAGGATTGGAGGGTATAGGAACAGTTTCCGTGCCATCTTCAAAAGGAAGCTCTTCGCCAGATATAAGCTCATAAAGCAAAAGTCCCAGAGCAAATAATCGTGACATCATGTCCGTATCATGTGGACTGTGCCCCGCAGGGCTCATAATCCACACACCCTCAACGACTTCCTTGTGGTGTTGCTCTGCATTAACCCCATGAACAATGTGCCCTTCAGAGAGATATTTTGTTCGTACTATAACATTCCCCGAAGAAATACCGGATAGTGGGATAGGGAGTGCATTTCCAACCTTTTCTGAGTCATTAAGAAATTCTGTCAGCTTCAATGCAATAGGCAGTGCTGCCTTGACATATTCCGAGGCTTGCCTCGATGACTGTATAGACATGGTTGATTTTTGGTTGAGTCTCAGAAGAGTCCTCGCAATCCATTCCGGTAGTGTTTCATTGTTGCCATCATGGCGAGAGGAAAAATCTTGAAGAAATGAATCCAATTCATCATCCAGTTTGTCAACATTTTGTGATATGGTATTTGAGCCTGCCAAATCTGCCTGCTCATTGTGTTTATTTGATTGCATACCAAATAGAAAGTCATCTGATGAATCTGCAGTTACAACTCTTCCTTTCTCCAGGCCTTTTCCATGTTGCTGGCTTGAAATCTTCTCTTGCTGCTGTTGCTGCGCACCCACTTCTACACCCTCATGAAGTTGATGCAAGAATGATTGCAGCTCGCCATCTGTTACATCCCCATCTCGAATGCTTATTCCTGCTTTAGAATCCACTAAATGTTGTTCTGTTTCCGTCACATTTACGCCAAATTCGTTGTCCTCAATTGAACCAAATGACGAACCAAAAGGTGGCAATGAAGTAGTTGAACTAATCCTTGCAGGATCTGTTTCGGGTGTTATATTTGATGCTGATTTTGAATCTATGGACTGCTGTTCTTTTCGCAGCACATTTGTACCCTGCAAAGTGGAGGAAGTAACTGCAGTAGGCTTTGCTTGAGATGCTACTGCAGGTGGCGGGAGTTTCTTCGGTATTTCTTCTTTAGCAGGCTGCTTTGCCTTTGCACCACAACTACCCCCCCTTGTATCTTTCTCTCTAAGCCGATGGAGCACTTTCTCAATGGCCTTCTCCGTTTCCTGGCACATCCACGCCTTCCCCAACAAAGATTTGTGAATATTCCGAGGTGTGGAGCCACCACCACCCGAGCTAAGCATGCTATCATCGCTACCACGACCACCGCCATTGGGATCCTCCATCAAAAATCTCCCTGGGGGCTGCAGGGCATAAATCTCATCCACAATCTTGATGGCAATTTTCCTCCTCGCATTTCGTTTCGAGGCAAGGAATTCCGGCTTGCATCGTTCCACCATTTCGCGCAAACGTTGATTGCCCGAGTGGGCATTAATGACGACTCCGCGGCCGAAGAGCACGTCCTGATGATGATTGGGAAAGATAGAAATATGTTTTTGGGTTACCACACAACAATCGTAGTTGATGCAGATGCAAACAAATTAAAATGGCGATTTAGCAAAGGACTTACATGTTCATGAAGGACGTTCATCATAATGCGCGCGGTAGGTCCTTTTTTGTCCGAAGGGGTCGTCCAAAGTGCAGTTTCAGACTCTTACTTCTTGGGCTCGCGCTTTATCTCTCGCTCATTTTCTTGCTCTAGACTTTGAGGAAACTCTACATGCGCAACAACTTGCAACTCGTCGCCAGTTTTGGAGGAATATTATTTGTGGAACAAGTGAGGCGAATGATACAGCTAGCTGCGCAGGTAAATAATGGTGAAAGTTCGTACAAAAGACAACCGTTTGCATTTAATTTGCAATTGCTGCAACAACTTCAACCGCACGCTCCAGCTCCAGCAATCATCTCGCGCATCGCAGCAACTGCAAACATCATGAACCAGCTATCCACCCCGCCCGTGATCCACCCGCCCAGAAATACGAATAGGAAAGAATGGATCTAAAGCGTGTCCACACGCACGGCGAACGCCGACGGGGACGGGGAAGGTGCAATAGCAATTCCTACTTGAAAAACTATTTCAATTTGACTCGACTACAAAGGAACAAGTCTTGGAGCTTTCACACCTCCGAGAAAGGTACGAGTTTATGGAGGGTGCTGGCGCAGCCAATATTTAACACTTTTATTGATGTCATGTCATCACATCTATATTTTGCCCCTAAATCTCCATATCTAAATAGCCGTACCCAAGAGAGCTCACAGTCATTTAGATCACATTCTCAGCTTTCCAACGATATGCGATATGCCTAGTAAAAAAATGCGGCTTGCAGCATTGAAACATCACGACAGCACGAGGACGAAATCTTCTGAGCATCATCGACCTGCGTTAAGCCAGGGGATTTCGTCATAGCGGCACCCCCACCGGGAAATTCTGCGCCACAGGCAATATTTAAGCTCCCATGATAGTACTGAAGAGGACTGTACCATCGTTGGCTGGGCAGCAGGCGGTCGTGCCTGCCGGGATCTAGCTCAAAGCCAATACATAAATCTCTGTCGACCGAGAGCATTTATCTCTGTCGATCGATGCAGGTTGATTACATGTATTGGCGGATGCGCTGCTTCGTCAAATGCTCAGCAAGCATCCATTTGACTGTGCTATGGACCATACATCCGCGTCAGGTGGCTGGCCCGCGTTCGAACTCATCTATGGCCAGAGCGAAAGTTATTGAATAATGAATAAGAAAATAAGAAATATTTCTAATAGATTCTAATAGGTCATTACTATTATTATTGTCCGCCCACGCTATGTCCTCCGCCCACGCTATGTCACGCTATGTCGGGTCGATTGAAAGAAGACGGATGTTTATTGCATCCATTGACTTCCACTCGGAGGACGCAATAGCCACCGATGCACACCACGAAGGCAGCGGCGGCGGCGGCGGCAGATTCATCATTGCAGTGCATAAAACGAGCGCTCTGGTGCGCCCCATATCCCACCATCCCCGGCGAAAGTTACATCCTTGCAAAGGCATGCATCTCCCCCAATAATTCGAGGCCCTGGCGTTGGGGCAGGGGCATCGCTGGCGCCGCTATGTCATCATTTCCTCACCGGTGTCCATGCTCATGGAGGAGGAGGAAATGTAACGCATACTTCCGCTACAGAAAAAAAGCTTGGTCAGTTGTGGCGCGTGTCAGCGACTGACTTCATCGCCATCAGCGATCTCTACCTATGGTCCTGTTNAGCTTGGTCAGTTGTGGCGCGTGTCAGCGACTGACTTCATCGCCATCAGCGATCTCTACCTATGGTCCTGTTCGTATAATAAGGAAGGATATATCGCTAAATGAGATTTTCTCATGTAACGCGCCAGCACTCACAATAAACTAGTACAACCAACATAAATCCTTCCTGAATCCTGAATCCACGCAACACGCACCACCCAAGTTGTTAGATAATCCGGCAACATGGCCATGGTTTTTTTTTGCCGTCGTATTTCTTGTTGATAGGAGGACCCCCCCGCCTCCTACTGCGTGTCCTCCTGCCGCCGTGACGCCGCTGTCCCTCCGCTGAAAACCGTTCAGGCTACGGATTTGGAGATAATAATATTATTACCTCGATCGGTGGGAGAACCGCCTACAAAGTAATTGGCAGTGTCTGGCCTCCGCGCACCCGAGAGCCGAGCGTTGAGTAGCGCCAGGTTCTCTCGATGCGTAAAGTCACATTCACGGCTCCACGACTAATGACTCTTTGGGGGCTATTATTGTTCCTGGGTACGATATCATTCGCTGCACTCAACTACCTAACCAGCAAGTACCAGCTTCCACAAGAAGATGTATTTGTTGCCAACCCAGGGATCAATGATGTCCGTGGCACACTGTTGAAGGAACGCGGGAGTCCTGATCCGCCTGCGTTGACCAATGTACTATGGCATCATAAGAAAAACATCACAGCGAAGATAAGCTATAGTGTTGGATTATTGGACGAAGAAGAGATCCCTGTACCAGCAGTCATTACACCAATCCAGTATGACGTCAAATGCAGCAGGAAATTCTACTGTAACCCGGCCAGTTGCCAACCTGTTTATATCAAAGGGTACACCAAACATTCCTACATTGATATTGAACAAAAATTCTTTCGATCTAATGACAACAGCAACCAAACTATCAACATACAATACTGGGGAGATTCTACATCAGCAACAATGGAGTGTGATATGAGACAATGGATTCACGAAATTGAGAGCACCAATAATACCTCTGCCAATTTCACAGCAGCAACAATTACAACCAATTATCGAATGATCGGCTGTCCCTGGTGGAATTGCACGCCAGATGTTAATTGGGGCGGACTACCCTGGTTTGCCGAAAATGCAGACGTGATCATATTCAACATCGGCGCTCACTATGAGCTGGGAAAGAATGATGAATCTCTTATATTTGAAAAACGGGCGAGTGCATTCGACATTGATATGGATCGTTACTATGCTGTTCTACAGCAAGTTTTGGCTATGGAGGGAAAGATGGTGCTGATACGTGGTCCAAGTCCAACACACTTTGACACCGAAGATGGTATTATTGAAGAAAACATGTTGTCTGAGATGTGGAAGGGAGAGTATGAATATAGCTGTGTGCCTCTACGAAAGATTCCTGCCGTCATTCAAAGACAGGAGCACGGTCTTAAGTTTCTTACTGACAGACTGAAGCATTCTAATAAAACTGCTACAAGTTCTACAGTGGACTATTTGGATGTGTACGAGTTGACACGGGGTCGACACATGGAGCACACAGATAATGGGATGAAGTTGGATTGTAAGCACTATTGTCAAAACTGTGGTATTTTGAGAGCTTGGAATGCACTTTTGGTTGATTACATTATCAGCAGGTAATATACAAACACAAAACCTCATCTGCCAGCATGAAATGCAACAAAAGGATTGTCTCTGCTCAAAAGTAAAGAGGCAAAAAGCCAACCTCCTACACCTGGGCTGGTGGGGCTTCACAATAATATGAAAAATGCATAGATGCCATTTGACAAACATGGCACATCTGTCTCTTTAACCAGACAATGGCTTGATGATCATTAATACCATACCCATTGTAGTGGCTGCTAACTTCATGTACGAAATGCATCATACACGTTTGCACCCCAAATTCCAACAATGCCAAAAGTGCTAGCTGGATACATGAAAATAATCACTGCTTTCTGTTCAACCTGTGCAAATTCACTATATAAATCATATCATACCCTACTGTACCCTCTGCTTTCATATTCATCCGCATTTATTCAAATCTGTCAGGCAAGTCCGGCATTTCCGAATGACTTTCTTCCTCCGAGTAGCTTTCCTCATCATCTTCCGAATCACTTTCATCATCCGAATAAACCCTTCCTTCATGAACAATACCGATATCCGGCAAGTCCGGCATCCCCGACGTGTTGGACGCCTTCCTCGTAGAGCCAGTCATGACGCTTGCGCCATCTCCTCCAGAGGCACTATTGGATGCCTTTCGTGTTGCGCCCGTAGCTCCTGACATGACACTTGCACCGTCGGCAGTGTTTCCCCATACTCCATTTTGAGTATTATTCTTGACCTGCGTCGTAGCCTGCGACGACATGGAATGCATGCCAGTAGCGCCGGTCTTGACGCTCTCTTCATCTCCTGGAACTCCGCCGGTCATGACAATGTTGGGATTGACATTGCTATTGTTGTTATTTTCGTTCTTATTCTTGTTGAACTTGGCATATCGCTTGCGCATACGAGACTGACGTCGCTTGGCCTTCTTCTTCTTGGCCCTTTCCCTTTCGGCCTCTTGGAAGACCGTGTCGAGAGGGTTGAAGGTGGGGAAGGCATTCCTCGAGTCTTCCGATTCATCCTCGCTGTCATCGCCACTGTCGCTGGAGGAGGCTTCTTCTTCCCCGTAATTGCTTTGGCTCATGGCGGCGCTTGGACTTACGGACATGCCTTCCGTGCTGCTATCGTCCGAATTGCTGCTACTCTCCGTGCTTTGATCTTCCTCGCTTTCGGTGCCGGTCTCGGTGTCATCCCTGCTGCGGCGACTGCTGCTCGCGACACTTCTAGTCCGGTACGAGTATACGGAGCCAGGACCTTGTGGCTGCGGGACAGCGCCTTGCTGCTGCTGCTGCGGAACGCCACTGTCTTGACCTCGAGGTCCGCCTTCGTTCAAGGCGCGTTGCCGACGAGCATAATCTTCCATCTGCACCCTCACCTTGGTCTCCGAAACAGTCTCGCTTCTTGATCCATAGGATGATTCCTCGTCGTAGTCTTCGTCATCGTCATCATCGTACACTCGGTTCTTTCGCCGGCGCCAACAGAAGAAGCACGCGCAGCAGCAACACAGCAACAAGAGAGGAATGAGTATCCCCAGAATCAATCCCCAATTGGCACCCTCCTCGGTATCAGCATCATCCTCCAACACGGTCGGCGTTCCATCATCATACTTGGGCAACACCGTGGGCTCCAATCCGTAACTGGATTGCAAAAAGTGCAACTTTTTAATATCCCCGTGGGCGGCCTTGAGGGAGCCATTGGACATGCCTTGTTCGATGGCGCGAAGGGTAGTGAGGGTGGCGGCGGGGAGGAGGGAGCTCAAGGATTTGTTTGGCGGGAAGTGCAGGGTCAGGGCGCCTTCGACGCGGTGGCATTGGGTTGCTTCGTTCGGACCTGCTACGTATTGAGTCTCGCATTCTGAAACATGAAAAGGAACAGCGGCAGCCGGATGTGTGTGCGATGAGCGGGCGGTACGCAACGCAAAACAAGACGAAACTCTGTCGCCATACTCACCTTGCTGAAACAATGGGAAATCATCCGGGTTGGAATCAATTCCAATCACCGTATCCAACCCGACATCCTCCTCCCGATTCCTCCTCCCGCGTCTCAATCCTCTCCCGCTCTGCTGGCCATCGCCGCCCTCTTGTTGATCAATGGTATCATCGCCATCATTGTTGTTGTCGTTATTATTCAAACACTCCTCGAAAAACACGGGAATCAATCCATCGCTAATCCGCCCCTCCAGCGGAGGCAATATATCCTCCATCAAAAACAGCGTCCCGTCGCTGTTATTCTCCTTCGCCTCCTGGACCAGCTCGTACTGATACCTCAATACCACGCCTCCGTTCCGAACATTATTGGCACCCTTGGAGAAGTACACGCCGTTTTTCGAAAGGCAGTCTCCGTCGGAGATGGAGCCGCCAAAGGTGGTGCCGTCGGGATTGATGCCCCATCCGGTGGGTAATTCGTCTTGGGCGTAGGGACTTCCGGTGTCGGGATTTATTCCCCCGTTGTTGCCACTTCCGCCTCCTCCACTTCCGCTTCCGCCATTGGAGTTTCCGCCGTTGGGATTGACTCGTGCCGGATTGGTATTGCCATTACCGCCGTTGCCATTGCCATTATTGCCCTCATCGCCGTATCCGCCGTTGGGGCTGACCTGGAACGGGCTCGAGGAATCCCATCCTTTGGGGGCATCGTCCGGATTATTCTGGGCATTCTTCTCTTGAGAGTATTTGGAATGCACCAATACGTTCTTCGGATGATCGGCATTCTTGGAATTGGAGGCTTGGTGAACGTCCCTCAGGCTGGTAAACACGGCCGGGGCGGGGGGCGGAGGCGTGGGAACGTCCACGGTTCCGAGCGACGATCCGATGCCGTTCTTCGAAGAACTTCCCGAGTTCTTTTGATGATGCGCTAACGTGTTGTTGGAGGTGTCGTCTTCCTCGTCGTAATTACGAAAGCCCGAGGCTTCCACAGTGTCCACCGTAGTGGCGGTGGTGGTGGTGGCGGTCCCCAGCGAGGATTGAATTCCATTGTTGGAACTTCCAGAGTTCTTCTGGTGATGCGCCATGGTGCTGTAGGGGTGGTCGTCTTCCTCGTTGTTGGAATTGTCTCGCATCAAGTTGTTGTTGTTGTTATTAAGCGTCGCCACTGTGCCTGCCGGCGGGGATAACTCCGGATCGTCCTCGCCGCCGCCGCCACCGCCGCCGACATTGTTATCGGCAGTCCCCAGCGAGGACTCGATGCCGTTGTCGTCGTCGTTTTCGGATTTCTTCTTGTGATAAAGTTGGGTGCTGGAGGCGCCCTCCGCTGCATCGTTGCCGTTGTTGTTGTTGCGGAACATGGATTCCACGTTGTAAAACGGAGTGGTGCCAGCCGACGGGGGTGACTGCTGCGATTCACCCTCATCGCCGCCGGACTTGACGTCGGCATTCCCCAACGAGGACTTGATGCCGTTATTCTCGTCGTTCTCGGAGTGCTTCTCATGATGCACCATCGTGTCCGCGGCCTCTTCTCGCGCCCCGTTCTTCTCATTCTCATTATTATTTCGAAACAGCGTTTGCACGTCGTGGAATTCGCCCGACGACGGTAATTCGCCGGACGATGGACCCCCGGTGCCGCCGGAACCCCCGCCGCCGGAAAAGGACGATTTTCCGTGCACCCCGCCGCCGCCGGGCGCGAATTTGGCTTTCGCGTCGTGGCCAATTATTATATCGCGGACGACGGGGCTCGCTACTGCTACTGCTAATGGAACGTCCGCTTCCGAAGCGGTGGCGTCGTCGGCAACATCATCCTCCCGGACGAACGACGGCGATTCGTCATCGTCGCCGCCGTTCGGGCCGACGATATTAGATTCGTCATCGTCGCCGCCTTCTGAACTGACGATATTATTAGTATTATTCTCTACGGCATTCCCTTTGTCGAGGTTGTGCCCCTTTTGGTGATGAATTCCTAATGGTTGCGTCATTTCGAAAAGCCCCATCAATATACCTATTGAATTATTGTATGTGCAATATTCAATTGTATGTGGCTTGTGGTGCTACGAACTACAAACCAAGTCGAATTGGAAGATATTATGCTCGCTGCGCAGTTACTCTCTTCGCCGGGCTCGCTTTTCCTCGATGAGAACGCCGATTAGGTGAGGCTACAGCTAGCTCTAGCTGAACACTCAATGGTTGCTACCGTTGCTACCGTTGCTTCCGATGCTGCCGTTGAGGTTGTTGCATTTAGTTGTTGTGTTGTTGATATTGCTATTGCTGCAAGATCCTGTCTGAAGTCCTACGTACAATACGTACGTATGTAGGAATAAT
>JALLAS010000177.1:0-16591 GCA_036939415.1 Detonula confervacea | reverse complement strand
GATATTGTTACGACCAATTGGCACTCCAAAGCTAATCGACCAGTAAGTGAGCACTTGATGTTTTATTATTCTGTATGAGATATATGATAATATTTTTGAGAAATTAAAAATGATCTTATGGTATTCATCATCAAATTCATGTCATCCAATATACAACAAAAGGCATATTACGTTGTAAGAGATATGAAGCGAAAAGCCATTGTTTTGGGTATTCGAGGAACAGCGTCAGCGCGAGACATTCTGACTGACCTATGCGCCTCTGCTGAGAATTTCATAGTGGAAGATGGACCCGAGATAGGATGCATCGATGATGCAAACGCTACGGAAACCCCACCACCTCTGATGATAGGCCGTGCACACAAAGGTATGATTGATGGGGCAAAGTCGGTTGCGCGAATGACCGGAAAAACTATATCCGACGAGCTTGATGCCAACCCTGACTTTTCTTTGGTGATTGTTGGCCATAGCCTCGGAGGAGGTGTGGGTGCGGCACTTGCAGCTTTGTGGAAACAGCGTTTTCCAAATCGTGTTCTATCAATTGGGTACGGAAATCCTTGCGTCTTCCCATTCAACAACACGCAAGACTTTGAATCGGTATGCATTTCGGTCATGGGAGAAGGTGATCCGTTTGGTACGATAAGTCTCGGGCACATTGCCGATGTGACCAAAGCATTATCGCAGCTGTGCCAGGACCGCGGGCTCAGAGAAGAGATATTGAAGCGATCGGACATGGGTTTGTTAGGGAATGCAAAGGACATGACACAAGAAAATTATGAATGGTGTGTCAATGCAATGGCAGCGCTGCGTAAACAGATGGATTCAGAGAAATTGCTCCCTCCTGGTAGAATATATCACATGTCTGGCCCGCTGATAGACTTTCAAAAAGATGGGAATGGCAGTGGTATAGTGGGAGGAGATGCAACAACTATGCTGAAATCTGTTGATGCAATAATTTTCAATGAATTGAAGCTTCATGCTAGAATGTTTGATGTGTCTCTACACATACCACTAAGATATCATGCAATCTTGAAAAGATTAGCGGGTGAGAAATAGAAAAAAACAAAATGCTTCACAAACATTGCCAGTCCAGACTGCGTTGTTCCAGATATTTGAATTGCTCCTGTTTCAATCATGCGGTTTTGATTTCATCAATACATCTTCATTCTACCTCTGAGTGACCTTCATCTAGCCGAAGGCATGGGCTATAACCTGCTATTATCTCATTTGGAGCATTTGCTTCAAACCCAATATTTTCAATGCAGAAAGGTACCTTGCAACCCCTATTGTTGATTTGATTCTGTGGCACTATGGCAGGTGGCAATTGATAAGCGGGATCCTGCTTCGAAAGCATAGCTCTTCGTTGATATTAATTGCCAATCATGCATTACAGGGCGATTCCAAGCATTCTAGATTCGCCTCCTGTTTCGAAGCAAGTTGTATGTTAATCGTCTACAGCCAGCCATCAAGTCCTGTCAGCACCTACCAAACTGTCATGTAGGATTGAATATAACTTGCTGAAAGTGAACGTGTGAACGAACTAACTCGCTGGATATTATGCGTAGGAACCAATTCAAGATACCGCCGATGCATCTCGCTCGTCCGACCAACAAAATAACAGCTCATCTCTGCTGGTATTGTCTTCTCAAGCTAGAGATTCTTCTTCACGACCACCACATAGTTTATCGCAACACAACATATGTGAACGATAGCCTCCTTTCTAAGCGAGGCGTATACAGGCGTCTACATCCAGCCAGCAAGCCCTGCCGGCACCCAACTGTTGTGTAGCATTGAACTTGCTGAAAGTGAAAGTGTGAATGAACTAACTGGCTGGTGATTGCCGGCATGTACAATCAACTGACCGAAGAAATCAGTGGCGCTTTTCTCGAGGCAAGTGTTGATCTTGAAGAAGAGGAGTTGGCATAATATTTCAGAGAGGCCTTCATGGAGTTCTTTAAAGAGGAAAACAAGTGCAAAAGCGAGTGCAACAATTTGGGGAGCCATTGCCGTGACTATGAGTACTATTCTGATGATAGGAAATGCGAGATTACGGGGGTCTCTGTTACATGGTATTATTTCGACTGTTGATAGGAAATGGGAGGTTTGGAGGATCCCTGTTAAATGTGCAGTGTTTGTGCGTGGGTTGGACTCTCACATCAAGAATTAAAGACTCAAAGCAGGATGCTCGGAACTGTTTGTTTGAATACTGTGCGAAAGTAGTACTGATAGAATTGGAATAGGAGTATCGCAAAAAGCTTGTGCAAACTACCCTGAATGAGAATAAAGGGCCTAGTGGAAAGCTCCATGTCCACAGTTTATACTTGTTATACAATTGTTATGGTGCATAATTATGGTAGCTCGAGCTTGTAATTTTATTGCTTCGCTTCGGCATTATCTTTTTATTCTGGAAAGCCAAGTTTCCACCCTATCCGTTTACTGCGAGATGTGGCTAGTTGTCAACGAGGATGGATACTTGTAAAAGGCTCTAGCAGAAGATATTTTACTGTTTCATAGCAACTAAGCTATCGTTTATTTATTTAAGCTATCAATACAAATCAACGTGAGGTCTACAATACAATACATTTCTTTCCATTTCGGGAAACAATTTGGCAACCCATCTATTCGTCACTTTTGTTCTCGTCTACAGGCAACATTGCCGTTTCAGCTTCGAACGTTTCGCCAGGTGTTTCTCCAGCTTGTTCTTCACTTCCACTACGAGCGGTTGCGAAGAAGTAATAATCGGTGAATCTTGGGTTGACTGGTGAGATTGTAACCTCCCTTAGTTCCAAACATCCCTCCTCCTCGTCTGCACTCATACTCATGGATATGTCCACGCCCATAGTGACTGCGGATTGCTTACTCTGCAGCCATTGATCACTGTGTAGTCTTTGTTCAGCTGGGATTTCGTCGTCTTGCACCTTTTGCGATGCGGCTCCCACAATGAAGTGGTTCAGAATTGCAAGGATCAAACTTGCCGCCACCAATATCCAAGATGCAGCCTGGACAGTGGCATCAACCCTAAAGCATTGAGCGTCATTTGCCTCCAAAATTCCGTAGTAACTGAGTGAAGTAAATGTATCCTTCAAGGGATCGCAATATGCGTTGATCATGTACTCGCTGACCCCTCCAAGCTGCCATGCTGCAACGACGATAGAGGCAACATAGACTTCCATGTACTGCCACGCAGAGAGTATCTCATTCAATGTCGTATTCTTCATCCGTTGTTTCTTGGTCAAAGGCGCATACCATTGAGCGAGCAACGATGCTGTTTGGGCCAACGGCACAAGGAACACTGTGAGCACTAGCAATGAGGCGAGTGTGCCCAGTCCAAGGTAGTCAGAGGCTCCACCACTGAACTTCGCTTGGTCAACAATCATGCTCGCGAGATCAAATACGGAGTATAATGTTTTGGCCTGCTCAAATTCATTCCCACTCTCTACCGCAAGCCCAACTAGGCCAAGTACCTCAATACCAAATGATGGAAGGGCACAACCTAATATCACAAGTACAATCAATGACAGCAGGGCAAAAGACAATGCCCAATTGACATCTCTACGGACAACTGCATCTTTATTGGATGCTTCGTAGTCGAGTTTGAAGCTATGGGAGCAAAGCTTTTCTCTAGTCTCTTCTGAGTTTGAAGGTGCCAAGCCCAATTCAACTTCTTGAGCATGACCCGCAGCCATGGTAGTTTTGCGGTGGTAGTGAATGATGACATGCGAAGACACTTGTGCCACAAGCTGAGCAAGCATATTGGCGTAAAGCCCCCAAAGAGGTCGCACAAGTAAGTCGAGGTAGTACAAGTTGTCTGGGAGAAAGTCGAGAGTGTCTGGACTTTCAACTGAAATGCGGAATGATGCCAACGTCATCAAAAGCACAAACACATCCACCTAGAGAAACAGCATATCAATGCAAGAGCGAGCATGAGCAAATATAACACAATGCCAAAATGTGGTTGGCATAAAACAGATTCATACTCACCATTGACCATTTGCCAAGCACATCAAGCCAATGAAGGATGCTTCCACGTCTTTTCGATGACAACCATCTTGTTGGAGCAAACCAAATGTAGAGAGTGAAGAGCTGCTTTGTGTATGGCCACACACCCGAGAATATCACTATCAAGATTGCAAGCGCTTTTGCTCCAGCATTCCACATCTCAATAGTTGACTTGAGCATTGAAAATTCAAAGAATCCCCCTACGAAAAATTCCTCACCCGCAAACGATCCGCAAATATTCACCGTTCCACCAAGAGATAAATGTCCAGAAAGGAACAGTGCGATATTTCCAACAATCACAATTGGCATGAATAGCCGAAGGAACAGTGGAACGTCCTCGCTTTTCACCAGGGACTTCATTCTGCTATTCAGGTCTTTTTCTTTCTCGCCCTCATCTTTCTGCATTTTTTCAAGCTCAAGCAATTGTGTTCTGTTTAGAGTTTTCACCCAGCGATTGTGGCGGCGCCTAGTCATGCATCTTGTGATGACAAAAATCAAGGCAGCAAGGACCACTGAAACCGCAATTACTGCAATGATTGCAATCAAGAATCCATAGGAGTCCTCGTCCTTTTGAGGTGTGATCAATTCATCATATTTCAATCCTGCGAAGTTTTGGTTGTAGTATGAGCTGTGAGGGCATTTCATCGCTGCCTCGTTCAAAAGTTTATCAAGCCCTGACTGGACGAATTCGCCTCCTACCAAATTGGAAGCATAATCGAAAATCATATTCGCAACATCAGTTGTGTCTTTAATCGACTCTGGCGAACCAAGCTTGGAAGCCATCTCAAGAATCAGAGGACTTGAGCAGCTGATGCATTCAATGCCAAGTTGCGCTTCTTCAACAGCCAATGCAAGGTTTTTCAACATAATTCCTGAATCGATCTCTCCAACACGTAGGCCATACTTGTCAAGCACAGGAGTGACAACCGTGGCCAGCCAGCACTGTAAATTTAATACGTCTTGAAGAGGAAAGTTCATAAAAGGTGTCTCCTTGATATGCGCAAGCACCTCAAGCATCATTCCAACACTCTTCAGGTCTAGCGACAAAACAAGGTCGTTGTGAACTTCGACTTCATCACCTTTGCCTTTAATCAAAAGTCTGAATTCTGCTCGGAAAGGATCTTGGCCAACACCAATCAAAGCCGTGTTGTTCAACATACTTGATTCTCCTTGAACAGGCTGCAGGACCTTGATGGGAGCACCCAGGCTGTTCAGGCCGGACACCCTCAAATCCGAAACTCCAAGCTCGATTGCTGCATTCAAACCATTCAGAGCAACATCGACATCCTGATAAAACAGATCGCCGGGATAATACAATTCTCCTCCCTGATTTGATTGCATTTCTGTCAATGATGAAACTAGAGCATTCATCTTGGATAATCCATTTTTGCCAACTTCTGACATCATGTCTTCAAGGAAACTGTAGAGCATCCTAAACAAATCGCCATATGGCGAATCACCCTGGCCAAGCATCTCGAGTGCCCTTTCTTGCGACAAAAGCAAATCCCTAAAGTCGACAATGTCACCCAAAGAGTCAGGCTCTGGGCATGCGCCATCATCTCTTGCCTGATCCACCAACACCTGCAAAATATTGTGAAGGATTGGGCGAACCGTGTTTGACGTGAAAGCTGGGATATTTGCAAGGACAGTAGATTTGTGTTCAGCAAATATTGCATCTGTCATACTGCCAATGCTTTTATTTGTGTCCTCGGAAATGAACCCGGATATGGAGAAATCTTCAATGTCTCCGATATTCATCACAAATTGTGACAAGCCAACCGAATGAATTGTCGACAGGAGGCAGGAGACGATGTGGTTCATGTCCATAATAGAACCAAGCTTCATCTCTCCCATCAAGTCTTGGTCCATTGCCATGAGAAGAGAAACGTCAAGATCCACATCTTTTAGAATCAGCGATGCCGTGACAGTTTCCATTTCATTGGCATTGAGGCCGCGTTTTAGAAGCATCCGAGCTTGCTCGCTTGTTACGTCTTCAACAGACAATCCCATCTTCACTGTTACGCCCAACCTCTTGAACTTGATCGAATTGCCAAATGTGGTTGGACCACTTGCCTTCAACACATCGAACATGGTGAAAGAATCAAGACCAACCATCGTCACATCATAGAGCAACAATTTGACACCCCCTGCCTCAAAGCCTTGGTCTTCAATTGGTATCGTCAGCAAACCGTTATCATTCAATGCCAAGGACCGTAGCATGCTCGTAATCCCAAGATCCCAAGAGCCATCATCCATAATTCCTCCGAGGTAGTTCCGTGCTTCGTCCAAAGCCATATCAGCCCAGCCAGCCACTGAAGATAGATCTGTCAAGTCAATTAGGTTGGCGCCATCAGGCACATTCAACTCGACGTCTACCGGTGCCGCTATTTCAAGGCCGGAATGTTTTTCTGCAATGGCTACGGCCATAACTTGAACCAACGGGAATCCCGCATATATGATGCCATCCACTAGATCATGCGACCCTCTGAAAGTGGAATAAGCCTTATCGGGAACAAGGCTGCCAAACGCTGCATCATGCGGGCAAAGTTGCGATGCTGCCGCGATTTGCTTGTCCACCATTCCCTGCACCCAATCTCCTTCCAACAAGTCTCTTGCAATCGCAAGTGCCCTCGATTTCAAGCCGCTGATAAACTTGTTCTCCTCGAGAAATTCAACCACGGAGCTCAAGTCTTCAAGCCAAGTGTTGCTGCAGGATACACAAGCTGTCGTTGCCTGGATACCTTCATCGAATAACACATCCAAATAATGCATTGCAAGCCCAACATCAATGGTGGAGGAGCTGTCCGAAACGGGCATTGTCGATAGCCAGCAATTAAAGTTCAAAACGTCCTTGAGAGGAAAGTTCATCAACCTCGACTCTTGGATTGTTGCAAACAAAACAGCCATGACCTCCACGGAAGGCATGCTCAGGTTCAAATCGAGGATATTCTTCATCGCCAGAGGAGACGTGCCGGCGCCTCCGATTTCTATTCCGAATCGAACGCCGACATCGAGGGGCTTGCTCGGAATGCCCAGATTCAATTGATTTTCCACCAAATGGGCGGAGGGCGACCGTGCCTTGAGTAGTTTGATGGGACTGCGGAGCGTATCGAGTCCGGTAATGCTCAGGTCCGACAGCGTCAGCCGGAGGTTGTCGGCAAAGGCCTTCCAAATATCGAGTGTTACCGTTTCCTTGTTCAAATCGACCAATGTGCCATTGAGCTTGAGTGCCCCTTCCTCTCCGGATTGGGACTTGGTCAATGGACCAATCAGCATGTCGTTGATCGCCAGCAATCCATCCTCGCCATTGGCGGAGAATATCTGATCTTCGACAATGTCCATCACCCACGGAATGATATTGCCGTAGCGCCCATCGCCAGACCCGCCCAACAGCGCCGCCTCTGTCGATGGCAAGAACATGTCCCTAAAGTCAACAAAGCGTTCCGATGCCACATCCTCGTTGCTAGGGCACCTATAAACGTCCAGCGCATCCTCGATGAAATCATTCGCCATATCTCGAACATACGTCTCGAAGAAGTTGGGCATGGCCTTGATGAGGACCTTTTCGTACATGTGAAACAATGCCTCGGCGCCCTTGGAGATGAGGTGATCGATTCCGGAATCAAGAAAGCCCGATAGGTTGGGAGGGACCATATCGTCCACCGTGACGGAAAGCCCGGTGAATTGGGCAACGTCAACGACGCTTAGGAGGCAGGGAAGGATATTATCGGTGTGCAAAATGGAGCCAATCTCCAGATTGCCGAGCGTTTCGGTGTTGATTCCGAGGAAGATGGAGGCATCGATCTCGATCCCCGTGATCCGCATGCTCACCGTAAACTTCTCCTTGATGGCAGGTGCATTTGGCGCAACAATGATGGCATCATCCTTCGACGAGGCCTTCATCTCCGCCTCCATTTCCACCTCAACGTATAGGAACTCCAACTCGAGCTTGTTCCGCAAAGTATGCTTGCCAATGGCATTCAACACATCCATTTCCATAAAAGAATCCAATCCTTCCAATCGGATGGATCGGATGGACATGGTGGTCTCCGTGAGCATGTCGTGTCCGTCGAAGACGACTCCGGAATCGAAGAAGAGGGAGGGATCGACCGTCAGCTTTCCGTCGTCGGTCAGGAAGTTCTCGCGGATGAATTTGTTGATGCCGAGTCGTCCGTTTGGATCGGAATCCGAAGGTCCCAGGAAGGAAGCGACTTGATCCAAGGCGGCGCCGACCCAATCTCCGGCGTAGTCCTCCAATTGCTGAAAGTCGAGGTACAATGGTTCAGACTCACCACCATCCTCTCCATTCTCAATCACGGGAAGCTGCTGCTCCGCACCATTCTCCAAAAACAACGGATCCGCCAAACTCCCCTCCAACGGCCTCAAATAAGCATCCATCTCGTCGCTCAACGCGATCAGCAAATCGTCCAAAGCATCGTCCCCCAACCCCCTCAGTTCCGAACACACCGTACCCCTCAACTCGTCCTCCACGACGCCGGCAATCAACCCCTCGAACAATCTGATGATGCCCGCGATAATCCCCAACCCGTCGCTGTCGAAGTCCATATCGGCGATTCGGACGTCGGCATCGCATCCCGGCACGCTCGCATCCCTCGGCGGCGCCTCGTCGTAATCGCTGCTCGCGAATCGCAAACCCGCCGAGGCCGAACTCGCCGGATCCAACGCAGCGCTTCCCACCCCTCCTCCGTTGAAGAACGTCCATTTGTATTCCCATCGAAAGGTGCAATTTATTTTGAGCCCTTGAATGTTCACGTTGAGGTTTTGGGAGGTGGAGCTTTGGACGGTGTGGGTCAGGAGGATGTCGCGGACGCTGAGGTTGCGGCAGATTAGGTTGGTGATCGTGAGGTCCAATCCGGATTTGGAGACTTTGGCGGGGAGGAGCTTGAGGGATACTTGGGCGAATAGTTAGTTCAGGGTGGCGATTTTTTCGTTACCATCGCTTTGGAGGTTGCGATAATGGGCATCATCATCTTGCATTTCGTTGTTGTTGTTGTTGTCGTTGAGTAGTATTATGGTGGAGAGTAACTCCGACCGCGGTGGCAGTTGATAATGCATCCTCCGATAATGACGAAGCAGCTCCTGATGAGGGGAGCATGATGACGATCCCCAGCAATAGGATGGTGCACATCATTGCAAAGGAGATGATGTGGGAAACTCTGTTCATGATTTTGTATTTGTGCGTGTATGCCGTGCGTCGTGAAGGGATTGACTAAACTAATTTCACGTTGCTTGAGATTATGAGTCGCTCGTATTATTATTTGATGAGTACAACACGCTGACCCAAATCGGATGTGGCTGGGTCTTTGTTATTGGTTTTGCCATTGTTGGACGGGATTGCCATGATTGTCTACGACGAACCGCAAGACCGCCGATGCCAATGGCAATGCCAGGAGTGAGAATGCCGCCATGTTGTACACCTTCATAGCTTCGAACTATCACATAGCGGATAGCGCGCGGCCGGCCGGCCATGGTCAATGGTCCATGCAGGTAGCATCTATCCATGATATCAGTCGTCATTATTGGTGACTCAGTCGCCGACTCAGTCGCCGACTCAGTCGTCAGACGGCGACTCAGTTGCCGACCAGTCGCCGACCAGTCGTCGACCAGTCGCCGACTCGGCTTTTGTGCGAGCTAAGAAAAAATAAAATACCGCGCTATTAATACGTAAGTACGATACGTACCCACCATACGGGATCTTGCTGGGGTTGCCTTCTTATCTCGGTGTCATATGATCGATCACATTATCGATCACATGTTGATTCCTGATTTACGGCTGTCCAGGAATACTGGACTATAGTCCAGTTCCCAAAGTGCCCTGGCGGACAGGTTTTGGGGGACAACTGGACTATAGTTCAGTTGAAATAGTCTGCGGCGGTCAATATTACTGGTACATAGTGTTTGTACCTACCAGGCCTACATACGACACCATGGGTCCTCCTGAAATAATATGTGCGCGTGTTGCTTCTTCCAAAGGTTTACTCCTAGCTTTCAGGTGACAGTGGGCAAGATCTTTTGATGTTGATTCCTTTATTCCCAGCCCGGCCCAAAATCCAGGCCTGAAATTTTCAGCCATCACTAATTGTCATCTGAAACGTTCAGGAAGATGTTGTGCGTGCTGGCGCCTCTTTGATGAAACTCCACGTGGAAGCCAATTAGCTATCGGACAGACGGACTCAGAGCGTCGCCGTCGTCTCGTCGTCACGCGTCATTCACAACAAAATTCTTTGCTCGCGCCGCGCCCATCATCACCATCGCGAACATCGTGACCATGGCGGCCGCCCTCCCCCTAGCCCTAGCCGCTGCGCTCCTTTCGGCATCTCCACCTTCATCGCTGGCCTTCAGCCCACCTCTATCGACATCATCGAGTGCTCCAATCGCTGGGTTTGACGCCGTCAGACCACGGAAAAAAAATGTACGACCTCCATCGATCACAACCACATCATGGCGTCGATCTTCGCATCTCTTGGCAAAGAAAAATAAAAAGAACAAAGACGGCAGCGGCAGCGACTCCTACGAGAATCAATGGTACGATGACGTGAACGACGATGCCTCTCCCGAGGATGTATTCTGGGACGAGATGGAACGTCGACGGAATCAGAGTGGAATGGGAGAAACTTCCTTTCCCGGGGGTGGTGATGGACCATCGCCGATTGATATGGTAGGCATGATTGGCAATGACAATACCGCTTCCTCCTCTTCGTCCATGAATTCTGCCATGGCATCTCAGGCAGCGGCATCATCACCGGCAGGAGGTGGAAGTGGAGGACTTGGTGGAATGGATGACTTCATGGGACCAGGCTCGAACGTCGCCATGTCCATGAAAAATCCCGGGGTCACCATTGCCGAGGAGCGTACGGCCGATTCCACCTTGGACTCCTACGCGGCATACGCCGTATCCGACAATTATCTATACGATGACGACGAGGAGTTACCTCCGGGGTTTTATAGAAACGATCCATCGTTGTGGCAAGGCGAGGATCCGACGTTGGAAGAAGAAAATGCCGAATTGGATCGGCAATTGGACGAGCTGGAACGAGAGCTGATGGGGGACGGAGTGGATGGATCGGTGGTGGGAGGCTCCAGTCCCTTTTTCGATGCATCGTACAGCGACGAGCCTTGGGATAGATATGGTCGATCAACGGAAAGCGAGGATTTGGATGACGGTGATGAAGTCGGCATGTCGACCTTCCACAAGGAATTGGAACGTAAGATGAAAATGGTGTCCCAAAACGCCAAGGAATTCACTTTGGATTACGACGAAGAAAACCCGGAAGCAGCAGAGGCCGATGCTGCCAGGGAAGAGGAGACATATGTCAAATCCCTGAGCTCTATTGATATTACATCGCCTCGATTGGAGAATGCGGCGGCCAATCCAAAGGCAGAAGCTTTCTTCAAAAGAGAGCCGGATGAACGACAGGGATATGATACCATGTGGGTTAGTGCCATTGACACTCCATGTGTTAGGAATCTGTACGGGATATTTGCCAACTATGGAGTGCAGTTTGCAGATAATTTCGCCGATTGGGACGAAGGGACGGATGATGATATGTATCGCTCCATCGAGGATATTGCCAGCTATAAGGCTAGGAGAATTTACGAGGTGACTGGATTGCCTTGCGTTGCTAGCCGGACCTCATTTGAAGTGGAGCCCATCCGTCCAGAGGATATGGACAAACCAACAGTGATGATGGCATCGGCGTTGGAGGTCCAAGGGGAAAGAAACCAAAAGCAAATCAAAAGAACCCGCGCGTCGTGACGGGTTATCGATTCAACAACATTGGAGAACACGTAGATCACATGGTTCAATCCCTCCTTCCCTTCTCGGAACCCACACGTGTCACCCGTTACCGATCCTGCGTATGCTACTATGACGGAGAGATGGAATTATTCGAGTATGGCGAGCTCGATTGCGACCTGTACTTCTCTGGATCGATGCGGACTTTCATCCCCATGTCATCGGCAATTAACTCCATGCTGAAATCGCTAATACTAGCTTTAGATCTGCAATTTCAAAAGTGGTTGCATTCCAAGGTGAACGATGCCACGGGAGGTGGGGCTTACAGCGAGACGAGCATCAAGTTAAGAGATAGGGTGTTGAAGGAGGGGAAGGTTTTGCCAAATGATATAATAGATGTTTCTTCGTTTATGGATGCTATGGTTGATGTAGAATTGATGGATCAATGCGGACGGGATTTGGCAGATAGGTTTGTTGGTGTCAAGCCTTCCAAAATCTTGACAATTGCAACAACTGGATTGGTCATTGCAATTCGTAAGTGAATGGTTACGTCGGTGATCCTTTGTGGATTTCAAATCGTTTTCGCTTTTTTCTGATTTCTGAAGCTTCTGTTTTACTCTTTGATATCTCAGCCATGGCGAAGTACCTCCAGGTGCCTCTTGTCTATGCCAGGAAACAAAGATCAGTAGTTATGGCAAACACATTCGATGCGGGCTACAACAGCAAAACCATGGGTGAGGACAAACAACTGCTTGTGAGCAGAGATCACATTGATGAAGAAGACCGGGTGCTTGTAATCGATGACTTTCTATCGAGTGGCTCAAGCCAAGAGGCACTGCTTCGTATTATTTCCGAGGCTGGCGCAACAGCAGTGGGAGTGGGTGTGCTGTTAGAGAAGGAATATGAGGCTGGTAGGGTATTCTTATCTGGATTTGGGGTGCCTGTAGAGTCAGTGGTGAGGATAGCTTCGGTCAAAAATGGTGTCATTGGGATCAGGGAGGAAGATGGATATGACAAAATGTAGTCTTTTTACAAAAGGCAGCAGGCGTTTCTGGGGGAAGAGATATTCTTTGGTATCGTAGTAGGTATAATATTTTGCCTTTATCAAGTTCATGGTACTTTATGCAGGATACTGATGTTGTAGATTTCCGTAACAGATTTAATTCTACCAGGATTCTACCACATCTCCGTCTATTATGTCAGCTGTAGAAAAACTGATATTGATTTGAGTTGTCAGAGTCCCCGTCCCAACAAGGTCACAGCAACTGTAACATGACACCAACACAAGCATTTGTTCTATTTTCCTTATCGTTACGTACAATAGGGGTGGCGACTGCAAGTGGGGTCGATGGTTCGACAAAGGCAGTTTAGAACTGTAAAGCGATGGTGCTTCAAGTTTGGTTGAACCAGACATTTCAGATCTACCAAATACTTGCAGTGGCATGCATAAGGTGCACAGCAACGTGAACTGTGTATACAATATGATTGCTATGTTGGTAATGATGGCAGGTCCTGCCTCTTTGATAAAGCAAAGGGTGTGGCTCGAAGTCGTGACAGGAGCCGTTCCTATTGGCGTTTACGATGAAGCATGCGGCGTTCACGATCATTGCTACACGTCTAGTAAATACAACAAGCAGCATTGTGATGATGCTTGTTATGACAATATGGTTAAAGGGTGTGACGGTATATTCTGCTGGGATAGCTGGGTCGAGAAAATATGGCTTCTTGTGTATCATGGGCTTGGGCCACATGGGGTTCTATGTAGGCTTTGGGTAAAAGTGCTCACGATGACTCTCGAGAAGCTAACAAGGATTTCATTGAAAAGGAAACATGCCGTGCTGGAATTGAACCAACAAGTATTGCAATGTCCTATGACGAAGATCAGTTGCTTTTCTTGGCACATCACCTCATGTCTCCATTTGAAATGAACGAGGGTACCAATTCTCAAGCAAATCATAACAATGTCTATCCAAGACTTTCTTCTTCACCGTTTTGCTTTCAAAAAGTTAGACCAAGGTTAGACTAATCGTGGAGAAGTGTCTTCTCAGTCCGTTTTGAGCCAGCCAATTTTCATTATTGCACAAACTTCCATGAAAACAAACCCAACCAACCAACGGCCGATAGATACCATTATCAGTTTGATTCTATGTATCTGGACGTTGATACAATGTCAAAGTTGATGTCATACGATAGAACACACGGTCCCATCATGAACAAAGAACCTTTTGCTCAAAAGACGATGGTGCGTACTTGATGGCAGAAGCGGACGATGTAAAGGTGTGCATTCTACCTAAGTCTATTAAAAAATCACTGAACACTACTTTGAAATTACATATTCATATTAATACCTTATATTTTAGAGTGGACACACAAATAACTTTGCTGAACTTGAACATATCCTATTTTCTTAGTCAGACTTTGGGCCGTTTATTTGTGGTATATGTCAAATATATTTCTTGGTATCATCATTTGCCTTCCTCGACATCATTGGCTGTCTTATTGATCAGCAAAATCAGAGATGTTGCTTTCAGCTTTTGGGTCAATTTGAATTGAAGGGGCCTCAAGAAATTCAAGGAAGGCTAGAAAGTTTTTGTCATCACTACTATCCCAGTTTTCGTTGCCACAGACTATGAAGTTAGTTGATGAGTTGTCATTCACGTCAGCATCCTGAATTGATCTATCCTTTGCACCAACAGTTTTTTCTGTGCCTTTAGAATCATAATTAGCCACAATTGCGCGGCAAGGACCAACCCCTTCTTCCGCTGAAATGGCATTGGCAATATATGCTCCATCGTGCACAACTCCTGATACTCTTGTGGGCCCAAGACTAACCTCATTGTAGACGGCATAATGTCTGACGCAAAAACAGAGAGATTGAGCTTCTGCTTTTGCAAATACGAACAATGCAATGCAATTTGAAACTTACCCGCTTATATGAGCATTCAAAACGATAGTCTTATCAGCAAATGTGAGTAGTGACAATTCATACAGCAGACTAGGCATCAGTATAGTACGACCCTCAAATGTGCCACCCAACAGTCTCACGAGAAAATTGAATGCCGGAGAGCCTTGGAAAACTTGCCAGCACGACCAACTTTGATACGTCCATACGGCTGTGTGGTAAACAGCATAGAAAGCTTCATTCCATGGATGGCCTTTTATCTCTGATCGATTCAGTGCAATACATTGGATACTAGCAAACACAATCGTCCATGACATAGTTTGCAGCACGAGAGCTGCTGTCAAGCCCGGTATTACCAATAAGATCGACCAATGGCTTTCAATTACCACAATCTTGTTGAAGATCTCGTAGGATGGAACTAATGTCAACACAAATAGCCCAAATGAGAGCAAATAGAATAATAGAGTCACGGCTTCATGAAATAAGATTCTTCCCAATGAAGAACGTTCTAAAATCCTTGCATCTGCCTCTTTTCCCGAGAGGCTTGATTTAACAGTTGTATGAGGAGCTACAATCATGTTCTCTATCTCCAAATCCGTTTGGCCTGCGTCTAAATGAACATCATACCCAATACTACTATTCTTGATTTCGATTTTGTTGTATTTTCCGCCCCCCTCAGAGGCGAAAGAGATATGACTAACAAATGACTTCCTAACTTTGATCAGGTCAAATGATGAGGGAAAAAGGGCGCTAACTGAAACCTGAGACTCAAAGTCAACATCCATTCCGTGTAGCATGGCAATAACATTCCATATCCTTGAGTTGGATGTGAATGATTGAAGGACTTTTGCCGACACAGCATAATGCCAGTCTGCTGCCCTACCACCGACCTCCATAGATTGTCCCTATAGGCACCTGCCCTACGTTTCCCAATCAATAACCATTTAATGGCAATGCTTGTACCAACTGAAATTAGACTGACCCATGCAAGGATAAGAATCCACCCCAGTAAAGGGGCGCAGGAAGGGAGGCGAGTGTTTGAAAGATATTGCCCCAAAAGCACAATGCCAAAGAAGAGGTACAGCTCAAATACAATCCAAGACACCTTTAATATACCCATGATCAACCAAGAGTGCCTCGGTCCTGGTTTTGGATTAACATTCATCTTGCAGAATGCTGGATTGCCTGTGCTGTAGCTCTTACCAAGGACCTTTGCTCCTTCTAGAACGACAGAAAGTTTCTCAATAGAAGCACCATCGCCAACTGTAGTGCCCAGGGATACCATCCCTTTGACTGTGCAGTCTTTACCAATAAGTACTTGACGGAAGGAGACTGTTGCTGCTTTGCCTTCGTCCCAAGAACAAAATCGATGACAGTTGAAAGGATGTTCAATAGATGCATTTGCTCCAATTCCAACAAGATCGAATTCACGTACAAATGCATTGATAGAAGCAGAGCGATGGACATTGGCACCCATCATCCAGTAAAAAAGATTGATCAGCGGAGTATCTAGGATAAACCCCCCAACCCAGAACTCCCATAAATTCACTGCTCTATCAACATACCACCAACGGAGTTACTTAGTAGACTGTACAGGACAAACTCCTTCTTCAAACTTTCCCATAATCAACCACTTCAGTACCACAATATTGAGTGACAATGCCAGCATCCAGACGGGTATAGCAAACGGCACAAAGGTCCAGTTGATCGGATAACCAGTACCATAGGCTTCTGTTGTTGTTGAGGCATGTTGTGCAATCATCGTGCCAAAGAACCAAGCTGGGATCACAGCTACTCCGAGAAAACAGACCAAAGATGTGCTGCAAAGGAATTGCAGGCAGCCCAGTGCCGACCAAGATAAGTTTTCCTCGCAAATTGTATTTAGGTCTTTCAAAACGATAGGAAGAGATGCACCTTGACTATGGAGCACATGTTCT
>JALLAS010000176.1:0-17175 GCA_036939415.1 Detonula confervacea | reverse complement strand
GTTCAAAACACTTCTACAGTGTTCCCCTTACATGGGTATACAATGTATACCCAATTAATAGTCGGCCAATCGTACATATGATACGGTCATGCACACTGCAATGCCATCAAAAGTAAATGCAATTTCACTTATCATAACAAGAACAGGGGAATATGGTCAGATCCACAAGATGATGATATCAGATGGTGGATCATTCCTCACAGCAGAGTCAATGTTGAACAAATCATGCAATTGCAGGCATAAAATGAAGTTATTATTTCTTCTTATGAACCAATGATAAAGTTAGTTGTTTGGTTTTCTCTTTTCTTTATTTCCGTTCCACTGATCTTCTCTCAACAATTTCTTGCACAAAAATGGCTACCAGAGCAGAGGAAGAAAATTCATCATGACTTCAAGAAGCCTCTCCGTAAAAGAACATTAAAATCAAACACAATATATAAACAAGACGTGGATTCAACTCATTTGATCCGCTGTTGGTTTGAACCCACACAGGCCACATGGTATTAACTTTTGAGTCGATTCAAACTCTGAATCTCTCGTCTTGATAGCTTTACAAGTTCGGATGGTTCCTGATAATCACCGCTGATAATCCCCTGCAATATTTCACTGCGCTTATTTCTTCCCGGCGATAACATAGCAACCACATCATGAACCTTTTCCCAATATTGCTGCCAATCTCGTCCACGCAACTTTGTTTCTGCAAATATTGCAAGCTCAAATGATTGANGAAACGCTAACAGGATCAAACTTTTTCGCAGATGTCGCCAGCGATGCGGCATCAACCAAAAATTCCAGGCCAAATGTACGCTCTCTGGCATGTTGTTCGTGAAAACCCTCCATTTTCATGGCAGGTCCTGTCACCCATGATGGCAAAGACTTTGGTTTTGGTGATGGTTGGCCACAGATCACCATACTTGGTGCAGGAGCTGAAATCTTTGGCTTCGGTGCAGGCTTTGGCTTTTCGAACATTCCCTTGAGGGAAAATGTCTTCTTCTGCTTCGGAGCTGGCGGCTCGGACTTTACCACATCGGGTGGGCATTCAGAGGAACTGGCAGGAGCAACTTTTCGTGGCACTTTTTCCGACAGGCTGATCGCAGAATTAATTTTTGGTATTGGCTGCTCCACTACCACCTCAGCTCGCTCAGTCTTTACTGCAACTCTTTCTGATTTCACTGGCAATCTTTCTGTCATCAGCACAACCTTCTCAGATTTAATGGCAATTACAACCTGTTCAGGTTCTTCCAAATCATGATTGGCAGTGCTGCCAACAGTTTCCTGCTCCTCATCCGCAGAGTCCTCCTGATGGACCTTAGGCGAGGTCTTCTTATTTTTCACAGGCTCAAAACCATCAGGAATCTTCTTCTCCTTTTCCGTATACACTCGCTTCATTTCAACAGTAAGGCGTTTGCATCGATCTTTCACTTCGGGATTCGCGCTATCAAATGATTTCCTCACAGTTTTGACCAGCATGCCCAGTGGATACTCTCTGAGAAATGGTGGTGTGAGCAAATCTACTCGTTCCATAATGGAATTGATCGATTCCATTACAACTTTGACACTGGAGACATCTTTTGCCTGCGTTAGTTGCTCCATCATGGGCAGGAACACCTCCTCGCACTTGGTAAATTTTTGCTGTTCCTCCTCGAGCATAGTTGCCTTTGATTTTCGTCCCACACGGCCTTTAACATATTCCAGACCTTGCGCCTCTGCCTTCTCACGTGCTTTCTTTTCTCGGTATTCAGCCGCCTTTGCACGTCGTTCTACTGCCTTCTCTTCTTCAGTCATGTTGGGTTTTGGTTTCTTCTTCACTTTTTTCTCAGAGGTTGATAATGTCTTTCGCTTTTTGCCAGCTGATTTGTCATCATCTGAGTCATCATCTTCATCAACTTCCATGTCTCCTTCCATGTCTTCTTCCATGCCTCCTTCCATGCCTCCTTCATCAACACTGTCTACTTTTTCATTATAGTCCCTATCATCATCGTCATCGTCAGTCTCCATCTCCGATTCTACATCCTCGTCCACAACGAGCCATTTCTTAGCAGTAGACTCTTTCTTTTTTGCTTTGGCAGCTGCTTTTGCAGCAGCCTTCGCCGCCGACTTTTTCTCTGCCTTTTCCTTTTCAGATTTCTTTGGTCTGCCCGGTTTCCTCTTTTTCGGAATCTCGATCTCCTCGAAATCTTCTTCCGGTGGAGGTACATCCACGACCTTTTTCGGCCGGCCAGGCTTTCTCTTGATTGGCTTCTCAATTCCACTATCATCCTTCTTCGAACGATTTTCATCCTTTCTTGGCCTGCCGGGCTTTCTCTTTTTGGGCACGGACGGTACTTCCTCGCTCTTCATTTCATCTTCCTCCTCGCCAACCAAGGCGGATTTCAACTTGGACTCTGCCTCCTCCTTTGCCATTTCCTCCTCGGCCAGCTCATAATCCTCTTTGAATTGCATCATCCAAGCAGCACGGTCATGTTTCTCCCGTTGCATATCTGCCTCAATCTCCTTTAGTCCAGCCTTGATCTGATGCTCGGTCTTAGTTAGCTTTTGCTTCTTCTCAACCTTTTTCTGTATTTTCTTTGGCATTTTGCAGAATCCTTTGCGCTCTCCCTCTTCGAATTTGACAATTTTTGATTCTGGCATGAAAGAGTATGCCTGTCCTCTATCCTCGTATTTTACCCCATACCAGAATACGAGACGAGTCATGTCACGTCCATTTTCCTGGGTCTAAATCATGTGAAGGGGAGAATAGACAAAAAAGTGATGAGTTGCCTGAATCAATGCAATTTCCACCTAGAATATGGAAGCCCTTTTTCTGGAAAAACCTGGACTTTGAAGATGATATCTCCAGCAATTTTCTGTATAGACAATGAAATGTTTCAACCTATCAATGGATCGAAGAGCTTGAGGAAAGCAACCTCAAACTAACTGGAAAGTCTATTTGCAAAAATCACTATTCATAATGAAGATTTGGTTTTACCCAAAATAGTTCATCGAGGGGCATCAAGATCAACGGTTGGAAGAGTTCGACGATGTTGGCAAAAGACATACATTGTCTCTGACATGAATATCATATGGCCTTCCAACCATTTACCAGCATTCATTTACAAAAACAATACCGATGAAAATCCAGCTTATTCCACAAAAAAGTACTTCCATTCCCAAAACCCAAACACACACACAGATATAAGCCACAATCAACAAAAAACAAACTACTCACATTATCAAACATATCCAACCACATATCCCTCACGGGCCCCGGCTCCACATCGAACGGACCCAGCTCCAACACCGGAAGCCAATCCTTCCCCCATCGCGAAAACCCCCCCTCGCGAAATCTCGACTTGACGCTCTTGGGCACGCGCGATAGGAGATCGGACTTGTACCGTTCGAAGTCGGCTTTGGTGGCGATTTCGTAGATGCGGGTTTCTCCGGAATCGGCGTGGGCGTGAGACGAGGAGGAGGTGCCGTTGTTATTGTTGTTGTTGCGGGAGGGGGCGGCGGCGTAGGATGCATGTTCTTGCTCCATGGCATCGTCGTCCATGTCCCCGTTGGAGTGTCCGACGGCGGCATTGCCGCCATTGTCCGACATTAATTCATTGTCCGCATATCCCCCGGCAGCACCTTCCTCGCCATGACCATGCCCGCCGCCGCCATGACCCTTCTTCCTCCTCTTGGCAGCCTTGGCCGCCACCTTCCTCTCTTTTTCTCTCTTCCTCTTCTTTTTTTCTTCCTTCTCCCTCCTTTTCTTCTCCTTCTTCAGCTTCTTCTTCTTTTCCTTTTTGCGTTCCTTCTTGAGACGTTTCTTTTCACGCTTGGAGGAGGTGGCGGAGGCCGATGCCGTGGAGGATAGTTTGTGTTTGGAGGAGGTGGCGGAGGTGGAGAAGCTTCGATCGGAGCGGGAGGTGTTGGAAGTGCCGGTGTCGCTCACGTCGTCGGAGTTGTTATCGTCTTGTTCTTCTTCGGATTCTTGATCGCTGGAGGATTCGCCTTCGCCGCCGGAGGGCTCCCGTTGCGGGGGCATGTGGGTGTGTTCCGACCAATTATTGGAGTTGGCCATCGGCGGGGCACTTGTTTTCGGCGGCGGCGGCGGCATTTTCTTCTTCTGCTTCCTCTTCCTGGCGGCCTCCCGTTCGTACTCCCCGTTATCATCGCTCTCCGAATCGCTCTCGCTTTCGCTATCGCTCGACCGACTCTCCTCGCTCTCGACGATCTCCTCCTCCTCGAAATGCACCCCCCTTCGTAACTTGTCGAACCTCAACACTTCCCTTTGAAAATCCCCCAATTTCGGCCCTTGGAGAGTTTTGGCCAGCAGCTTCTTCTTCTTTTTGATGAAGCGCGTGTCGCTCTCCCCGGCGTTCTCGCCGCGCATGGACGCGTCGATCATTATGGAGGCGGCGATTAATTGGATGAAGGTTTCGAGTTCGGGGGTGAATGATTGGGGGGCGGTGAGGGGAGATTGAGGCTGCTGCTGCGCTGATTTGGTGGAGGAGCCGTCCCCTCCTCCTCCTCCGTGACCGTTGGAGCTGCTCCCATTTTGAATTTGCGGCGGCGGAGGAGGAGCGAGCGATTCCACCTCCTTGATTATCGGATCGTAATCCTCCTCCCCCAAATGATTTCTGACGTAAAAATCCCCCCGGAGAAGGGCCTGGAGGCGATCGCCGACGACGCGGCGGAGGACGGTCCGTTGGACGCGGACCCAGCCGTCCTTCGTGAAGCCTCGCATTTTTTTCGCCATGTTTTTTTTATATTTTGCGCTATGAGTTTTGGCGCCGTGCGGAGGGTGCGCGGGCGGGGCAGCGGCAGGGACCCCTTGGAAATAATGAACTTACGCTGTTGATTGTTGTTGTTATGCAGTTATGAAAGGTGGTTGTGAAAGCGAGGCTCTCCATATTATTCTCGGTGGGGAGGAGGGACAATTGATTGACCATGCATGGACGGCCGCATGGATTTCGGAATAATTCTCGTTGTTGTTGTTGTCGGTCGTTGCTGTCGTGGAAATGACGGAGGAGGCAGGCTTCGTTTTTGCGTGTTGATGAATTATTTGATGGCGGCGCCCCGCCCGTTGTCGTTTCATTGTCGTTGTGTTGTATTTATTGCTGCCGCTTGCCGCATTTTCACTGGCTGCGTCGCGGCACGGTCGCGGTCTGGCGGGTAGTTGCGAGAATCGAAAGAGTTCGCCATCCACGGGCGGTGGAGACCGTTAATTTTTCTAAACATATTGAGTCTTGTAGTGATTATGCAGATTATCTGACTATTCATTGGGTATTTATTTGAATATTCCCGAGAATGAAAAGATCCGCTATCCAATTCTTACTATCACAGCCCCGCCAAAAATAAAAATCCGAAAGAAGATCGAGCTGCGCAGGGGTGGAGACATTAGACACCAAAACATCGGCCATCCATCGGCAAAATTATGCAACCTTACATACTACCAGGAGATGATACTAACTAATAATATCTCATTATAAGAACAGTATGATACCCCGCAATCCTGACAAGGGCTGTTCCAAAATTATCCTAATGTTGTACCCTTCGAGCCGCAAAAATTCGACGATGTGATCGATCGATGGTGTCAATGAAAAAAGAACAATTAATCACACGCACGCACCCTGCCTGCTATTGCATATTACAAAAAGCAAAAACGGAACAGCCCACCAGCCACCATGGCATCCGCAAAGTCACCATCATCATCCAACAGCAAAGGCAGCGGCCTCTTCTGTTCCATGGGCTCGCCCGACACCGCCATCTCCAACGACCAACTTCGTCAGCAAGTGGAAAGCTTCCTAGCCTCGCGCGGCGATCGGCGCGACGTGCTGATATTGCCTCCGGATTTCACCCGTTTTCATAGCCAGTCGGGGTTGATCACGCAGTGTATTTCGGAATATTACAATTTTACTCCGAAAGAGAGTGAAGATGGTGGCGGTGGTGATAGCAGTGGCAGTGGCAGTGGCGATGCCGGTCAGTCATCATCAACGGCAGCATGCTCGCCTGACATTCAAATCATACCAGCTTTGGGAACGCACGCGCCCATGACACCATCTCAAATAGAGCTAATGTTCGGCAAGGAACTTGCATCCAAACAACCCGATCCTTTCGTTGTACACAATTGGCGAGAGGACATCGTCACCATAGGTCATGCCCCTGCCGAAATGGTAACGGATGCTACGTACGGTATGGTGAAGGACAAGCCTTGGCCTGCTCAGCTGAACAAGCTTGTTTGGGAGAAGAGAATAGAAAATCACAAGAATAGTAGTGGTGATGGCAGTACAACACTTCCACCCCTGGTCATATCGGTAGGTCAGGTGGTACCCCATGAAGTACTCGGCATGGCCAACTTTAATAAAAATCTCTTTATAGGCGTCGGAGGGGTGGATGCCATCAATTTGAGTCACTTCATCGGTGCCGTGCACGGGATGGAAAAGCTCATGGGACGAGGCCAGAATCCATTACGTTCCATATTGAACCATGCCAGCGAGAAGTATTTGCAAAATCAGTTGGACTTGTGGTATATACTGACAGTCATGGGTAGCAATGAACAAACTGGTGAAGTTGAGATGAAGGGATTGTACATTGGCAACGATGTCAGGTGTTACGATCTAGCCTGTGAATTAAGCTTGAAGGTGAACTTCAATTTGTTGGAACGGCCTCCGAAGAAAATGGTTGTGTATTTGAGCGAAGAGTATCATTCGACGTGGCTGGGTAACAAGGCCGTGTACCGAACCCGAATGGCCCTTGCTGACGGCGGCGAGCTGATTGTACTGGCACCATGGGTGGAGACGTTTGGAGAAGATGGGCGCATTGATGAATTGATTCGCCAGGTTGGATATGTGGGCACTCCTGCCATCATGGAGGCGATGGGGAAGAATGAGGAATTGAAGACCAATTTGTCAGCAGTGGCGCATTTGATACATGGGTCTTCCGAGGGCCGGTTTAGTATTACGTATTGTCCTGGAAAGTTGACACAGGAGGAAATTGAATCGGTAGGCTTCAAGTATGCAGATCTGAACGAGATGAAAAAGAGGTATGATATTGACAAGTTGAAGGATGGTTGGAATACAGAGGTTGATGAGAACGGGATGGAGCAAGAATATTATTACATTAGCAACCCTGCCCTTGGTTTGTGGGCTGTGTCTAGTCGATTTGAGGAAGATCCGGAGATTTCCACTGCCGCGTCCAAAAAAGAACAGAATGGGGCTGATACAACAATGATCGTTATGGGTAATCAAGAGGCGAGTGATAATAGTGGTGGAGTTGGGGGTTGGAAGTGTCCACCGACGTAATGTGTTTGTTCCGTGGAACCTCTACCACCTTTTGGAAGGTTATAATGTGGGTGGTCAGAGATGAGACCCACCATTGGACTCTTTGGGGGTGAGTTGGTTGCACGGAGTATTTCCCACTCTAGGCAGTGCACTGAGCTCGCCGACATTCTTCCAGAATGCGTTCTACCCGCCTGAAGCGGGATGCATTGAAGCGTCTCGGCTTTATCTCGGGAATCTTGGTCAGGATTTGCATGTTGCAAACATATTTGGAAGAAGAAAGACCACAAGTTGTTGAGATGTTGTGCCACCCCCATAGATGCGCTCAGGCCCTCAAACATAATGAATCTTTGACCGAAACTAAAATACAGCAAGGCGATATTCATACTTATGAAATGCCATGTCTTTGGATATGGATGTTTTGCTGTTCGGTAGTTGTAGTGAGAAGCAACGTCGCAGCTTAACGTGTTGAGATCATTCTAACCCAAAAAAGTCAAAAACAGGTAAGATAGTTACTCAGTGTGGGTGGACTGGGCCAGAGGCCCGTAAAAAGGCTGGGCTGGTTGCTGTTATTGATAGGCTGCATCAGCTGCGCATCAATGCGAGCTTTCCATCTGATCACAATCTGCTCAGACCAAGAAATTTAGACTCAGACCCTTGATCAGACTCTAAATGTCTTGATCAGACCAGGCCTACCTGCCTTGGCATACAGCAAGAAGTTGTATGGTGTGCACAAGAGTGCGCCACCCCCCGTTCTGAACCGCTGATTTTGCGGGACCAAAACATAATTTCGTCCGCCGTCAACGACGAACGTGACCATCGTCAACCCTAGATTTGAACATCAGTCAAATCTCCTCCTCCGTCCTCTTCAACGGTGCACAACGAGGCGCAAAATGATGATAACGGCTGACGGCTTCCATACGAATTCCTACTGTAGACCCCTACGATGATAACATGGGGTCTACATCAATCCACTCCTACCATCATTTTCATTCTTGGATCCAACGAGGAGAACCCAATTCATTCAATCATTCTCTCACTTTTCAGAAGATAGCAACTCAACAACGTCCTCTCTTTCCCACCTTTCTCAAGATGAAGCAAACAATTGCACTCAAGCTCCTCCTTGTCATGATGGCAATGTCTCCATCTTCCGCTGCTTCTGTGGATCCCAGCCGTGAGGATTCATCCTATCGCCTCTCCCGAGCTCGTCGCCGTAGAACAGCCCAGCAGGTGGCCACTCCCGTGGAGTCGAGCAACGCGGCTGCTCCCACTGATCCTTTGTACGCTCGCCCGGGTTCTTCAGGCACACCCATGCCTCCATCCAAGGCTGGGAAGAAGGCCAAGTCGAAGTGCGTCGCCGAGGTTGTGACTCGCCCCACGAGCTTGTCGTATTCTTCTTTGTCTTCCTCATACTCGATGTCGAGTTCGTATTCGGGTTCGTACTCGAGTTCGTACTCGAGTTCGTACTTGATGCTGTCCATTAACCAAGACGGGACTGCCTGTTCGAAGTCGGCCAAGCCTTCAAAATTGAATCTCAGTAAAACAGGCAAGACTACACAGCCGTCTTCTCAACCTTCCTCTCAGCCCTCAAGCAGTCCAAGTGGACAGCCCAGCAGTAAGCCCTCGAACCAACCCTCAAACAAACCTTCAACCTCTGGTCAACCGACCGATGAGCCATCAACGCAGCCTTCTGTTGCTCCTTCAGCTGAACCGACAGCTGAGCCCACAGTCTCAGCGGAACCGACAGCTGAACCCACCGCTGAGCCCACCGCTGAACCGACGGCGGAACCCACGGCTGAACCGACAGCTGAACCCACAGCTGAGCCCACAGTCTCAGCTGAACCCACAGCTGAACCCACTGCTGAACCGACAGCAGAGCCCACCGCTGCGGTCCAAGCTTCTTGGAGTGGCAGTCGTTTCATGGCTGACAGGTCTCGTGTCACCACCAACTTGGTGATTGGAAACTGTCCGGTTGTTGCTGGTGTCAGTGTCACAGTTGCCATTGACCACACTTACTCGGGTGACTTGGAGATTTCACTCGCCGCCCCAGCAGGCATGGCCACCATGCTTCGTGACAACATAGGTGGATCGGCTGACCTTTCTTCCAGTTCCCCCCTCACATTCAGTGATCTTTCTGCGTACAATGGAATAGTTGGCACGGGCAGCTGGAATCTCATAATTCTTGATACTCTGGGAGGGGATACTGGATGGCTAAGAGCTGTCACATTGATCGTGACCTGTTGCTCTACCACTGGATGTGGGGCCAGAGCCGCAGCCATCGCAGTCCCCAGTAAAATTGCACCCACTGCCACTGCAGGCAAACGTGTCAAGAAGGAATGTGTTTCGGGTGAATCCGCAAAGGCCTATCTTGACGACTATCCATGTGGAAGCTGTGCCATGTGTTTTGAAGTTGAGAAGAGCATTAAATGCAAGCGAACTGAATGCCAAGCCGAAGCCTCTGGTGACTCTGATGCTCCCGAGGAAGACAATGTTGTCAAAGAAGACGTGTAAGAACATTTGGCATGAGGGTATCAGTTGGCTATAGTGAGCAAGAGTTTCAGTGTTTCTTGCATCCGCCTCGAAAGAGTTGTGTTGTGTTTACGCTTATCGAAACTTTGTGTATGTGTAGGGACGGAGGCCCAGTATCTACCAACATGGGGTCAAGTCATATATATATATAGATCCAAAGACGGAAGCGATCTTGTGTGATATTAGTGAGTTAAGTTTAAGAGTTTGTTTTAGTGAAGGCAGTCCTGCATCTACTTACCATATTGTGTTTAATGTTTTATGCATGTTGGCAAGTGTTTCTGGGCAAACCTTCGTCTTAGCAAGATCTCGGCCTATCCTCGAGCCCATACAAGCACCTGGAACAATATCAAGGCAGCAACATATTCATCAAAAGCAAATGCAAAACAACGGTGAAGGAACTTGGGTTGGATTATTCGATTTGAACAAGCTTCGATTGCTCCCACTCTGCGAAGTTGTACTCACACGCCATAGTAGCGACACCAAGCTAGAGCTATTCGTGTATTCTTTCATCTAAAATATTAATGAGGACTAGCTATGATTCTTTCGACTAAATCCTTACATCACTAGCCACCATCAGATAACAAGCAAGACGAGGATGAGTCTACTCATTCATCGCAAGTTTGCAAATCAAACGACCTCAAGTCCATCAGTTCAATTGCAGAATCGTCATCCTCTTCATTCATTAGGGCGACAACTCCATTGCAATTGGAGCTGGCCGCGTCATAACTGGAGCTTGGTAAATCACAGGTATCCGTGATGGCATCCGTGCCTTCGTACTTGTCATTTGCCAAAATTGTATTGCGAAGACTTGGTGAAACAATGAGAAAGTTGTTATTGCCCTCCATGGTTCTTTCGATCCTCGCGGCAATTTCTTCCAAGTCGTCGCCTACAGCCTGCTCAGCATCACGCGACTGCCCACGAGACAATTCAGTAGGCTCGACATGTTGTACTTGGTTTATTTTCTTCGATGACTTCTTGCAAGATTTTAGTAGAAACAGCCCGGTCACGAATCCAGATGCTGCCCCAACCATCGATAGCGCACTGCTGGGCCTCACACCAAGCTTTCCAGAGCCAACATAGGTGTCACAATCGTCATAGCTGTTGGCTTTCATGACTATAATGCTATTCTCTCTGTTCTGGTTGCTCTCAAAGGCACGATCTTTGGAAAATGAGGGTTGGCATTTCGTATTCAGCTGCAGCTAGCAACCGTGCTTGAGCCGATGCAACCTGTTCAGGGTTACATTGGAAGAAACACGATTCGGCCATGATCCATCCAAGGATCTTCCGTGCATGTACAATAGTAGGTACGTGCTATGTTGAATGTCTCCTACGCCCAGAAGATCATTTTCCTATCGTACCATACATTTTTTCATGACTGAATAAGTCATGCGGGGAGTCTGGCCTTTGATTGAATGAGGAGATTTACCTCTTCACTCGTACACGATCCAATCCCAAATCGTCCACCATACCATGCGTTGAGGAGCGGCGGGAAGCAAACGGTATTAATGCAAAGAGGTAGCGTAGGAGTAAGTATCTAAGGTACCATTAAAACTTGATAGAAACAGGTTATTGTGGAAACATAATGCAGAGACGGACCCCGCCCGCGTCCTTCTTCAAGATTCTCAGACTATTGAATGGACAAAAGACTGCTTCTGGATGGTTGCTTGTAAGTTTGGGTGGGTAAAATAGTAGATTAACATACTAGGTACCTTACGTACAACAACTTACATGACGTTACAACCTCATCACCTACAATGGTACCCACCTCTTAACCTACCTCCTTACCAATAACTATCAATGGCGTGAAGGTATCTTAGCGTGGGAATACTATTAAATTTGACGATCTCTCAGCCAGCCATCAATTTGACTTGCCGAAAAAAAAACAACACCAAACCAAGAACAACCTCGCTCGCTATGAAAGAACATCATGTTCCATAGCCAATAGCCTGCAATCGCCAGCCCAAAGCCAATTAGTAACTGCCAATAGAGAGCACGATCACCGCCGCATCAACAACCCGTCAGTCTACAGGGTGTCTTCTTCTCCATCCCGCCTGCAGCAGCGCTCTCGCCGAACCCTGGCCGACCCCGTCCTTTTCGACAATAGCCAATACTACACATACTACAATAATAATATCATCATGTCGTCCTTCCAATCATCCACAACCCTCCGCCCCCCAAAGCCAACCACCACATCCACCGTCCTCTCCACAACCTCCTCCCTCTCCCCGGGCATAGAATCCCACCCAACCCTCGGCAAATGGTGGTGCCGCAACTACGGCATCGGCCCTCGCCCCACCGTCAAATTCATCACCCACAAAGCCAGCGAGGAAAATCGATACACCTCCGTCAAGTTCCGCACCTCCAGCGGAAATGCCCCCGTGGCGGATTTGAACTTCAGCAACTCCGGCGGCAGCGGATCGGCGGCGCTGGTGGTGGCGAGCGGACCGCGCGTGAGCCTGTACGGGGGAGGGAATCGCACGGCGGGGACCTCGGGGTTCACGCGGGCGCTCAAGGCGGGGAGCGCTTCCCAGAGGAGGAGGGAGCAGCGCGAAGAAGACGACGACGAAGCGTCGGTGGATTTGTTCGGCGGCAAGTTCAAGAAGAAGAAGGAAGAAACGAAGAGCGCCATCGGGAGGTTGGACGATATCAGCGCCGATCGCAACATCAACACGGGCGGTCTGATCGCCGAATGCGCCGCCCATCGCAGCGACGGAAAGCTGGTTGCCATCGGCACGGAAGGGGGATTGGTGAAGATTTGCGATGCCAACAGCCGCGCGACGCTGCGCACGTTCAACTCCTCCAGAAACACGGGCGGAGGGGATCGCAAGGCCATCCGCGCCGTGGCGTGGCTGCGCGATGGAAAGCGGGTGGTGGCCGGCGGGGACGACGGCGTGGTCCGGCTGTGGAACGTCAGCGGCGGCATGAAGGACGGCGGCATGGGCAATTCCGGCGGGGCCATGATGACGTTGAGGGGACACGGAGACAAAGTTTCGTGCGTCAAGATGGTGTCGTTCAAGAAGGACGATCGCAAGGGAAAGAAAACGAAGGGGAAGAAGAGATCGCACGCCGATCATCTCGAGGATTCGTTTGCGTCGCCCGCTTGGAGTCAGCTAATCGTCAGCGCTTCCTACGATCACACCATTCGCGTGTGGGACATCGAATCGTCCACCGAGACCGGGGAGGATCGATGCGTATCCATCATGAATCACGGGGATCCCATCCAGACGCTGCTGGTCCTACCGCCGGTGCAGAGCGGAAGCAGTAGCAAAAAGGCGTCCAAACTCGACAATCTGCCCTTGCTCGTATCCGCCGGCGGTACCACGCTCAAAATATGGAATCCTCTCAACGGCGCTTGTCTCGGGACGTTCCAAACGAAGCATGCCAAGACCATTACCTCGCTGTGCCTGCTCGACATTCCGTACGACGAGAGCGAAGACGACGACAACGAAGCAAATCGCCGCAAGCGTCACATAATCACCGGCGGACTCGACGGACTGCTCCGCATACACTCGGCCGGCAACGACGACATCTCCTCCGGATCCCTCCCATTCCTGCACGGCATGCAAATCACCGAACCCATCTCCGCGCTGGCCCTCTCGCAGGACAACGCCCGCCTCGCCATCGGAACCACCACGGGCCTCGTCATGGTGCACCAACGCCGTCGTCTCGTCACGGACCGGCCCTCGGCGGAAGGGAAGCGCGATCCGAGGCACGGGACGTACGCCTACTTTCAGAGGGGAGCGCACGAAAAATCGCACGATACGGATGATTATTTGTTGATGCATCAGAAGAAGCAGAAGTTGGCGGAGTACGATGTGTTGTTGAGGAAGTTTTTGTATGGGGATGCGTTGGATGCGGTGCTGGCGAAGCGTCAGCCTCAGGCGGTGAGTATTTGCGATGATTTGCATCAGGATTATATTTAATTGTGTTTCTTTCCAAGATGCCTCGTATCATCTAATTTTACAAACTGTGACACATGGACATTCTGCACTTTTCTGTAGGTGATTGCCGTCATTGAAGAGCTGGGAAAGCGCCGTGGACTCACAATTGCCCTCTCCAACCGCGACGAAGACTCTCTCGATGCCGTCCTATCCTTCACCATTCGCTTCATTGACAATCCTCAATTCACGACCCATCTCATTGGGGTGGCACATATTTTATGCAATATATATGGATCTCTCAGAGGGCAATCGGTCCCGGTAGATGAATTGTTTGCCAAGTTGAAGGATAAGGTGACAGCGGAGTGTAGCGTGCAGAGAATGTTATTGAGGTTGTTGGGTCAGATTGATTATGTGATGACTACGGCGGAGATCATGAATGTTGAGGAACAGCAGCAGCAGAGATGATTGATGAGCCTAATGTAGTATACAAAGTAGTAACATGTTGTTACCTTTAATGTCAACATCGTTAAGAAACGCATCTCTTTTGGCATATCCTGAGTTATTAACCTTGTTCTACTTTTTAATGCGCAAAGGTGTTGCTGGGCTCCTGGAACAAGTTTAAATGGTAGCACTTCTACAAAAGAGTAGACACTTAAATTGAATACATATTTTCTTCACAAACAATGATAGTTATCACCCCACTTACCAGATTAGCACCCATGAAGGCAAGGAGGAATGATTTGCTTGGTCTGTTACTTTCCTAATCCTCATCCTCACAGTTGGTGCTCTCCTTGATCATTGGTGGACAATGATTCGTCCTCTGTGTGTTTTGAATTGTTATCAGTGGCCATGGCTGTCACCCCTTTGATCCTTAAAATTACGTAACATATCGGCCTAACTCCCTCAGGGCAGAATTCAAGTTCAAGAAGCTAGTCAGGCATTTGCATTTCTCTTCCAAGATCTCTCCCTGGGCTGTTGACAAAGTATAATGCTGATGTACTTTAAGTCAGATCTATTTCAGTCCAAGATTAGCACCTCATAGAGAACGCTGAACATACACTATATTAATTATCACGTCATACTGTGACAACCAAAGGTGCATTGGGAATGGCATTGCTAAAAACATGAATGTTGTTGAATTAAGGCCAAGATGAAATGAATGTCAGCTCTGGTCGGCTATGGTCGGCTATTGTCGGCTATGTGGTCGGCTCTATGGTCGGCTCTATGGTCAGCTATCGTTAGCTACCGTTAGCTATGGTCAGCTATGGCCAGCTATGGCCAGCTGCCCTGCCTGCACGTGCAGTCGCTGTCAGCTTCACAGCTCCTACTTCTAACATGATGAAGCCTCCAGCAGTAACTCTATAGGAGATGAATGGGCAAAGTTGTCCAGAGATGAATTGGTACTTTTTACTGCGCTCAGATATGCCCCGTTTTAGCTTTGCACTTGGTCTCCTTGCAATCAAAGCTATTACCAAGCTCAATGCACACAACACAACTGCAGAATGGGTAGTTGCCAAGATGCGTATCAGCGGGTTTGCCCCAAAGGCTTTTCTTTCTTGTAACTCTTAGGTTTGACTGCAGTGGCAGTGGATGCCATGTTAATAGAAGCCAATACTGCTATAGCTGCGGCCTCACATTCAGTGGTAGAGCAACACATAATGCTCAATACGGCAGATCTTTGGTTTCCAGCATCTCCTCCAAATATTTCATCCACAACAAGAGTTCATTTGCTTGCATCTGGACCAACGCCGACCATGTTGTTGATTTCAACAGGAACTTGAGAATTTTCCAGTTACGAGCTCTCTCAGTGGTACTTGGTATTGGAGGTTCTTGGAGCAATGGTCTTCCTCTGTGATACTAAAAATAGAAAAGGAATTTTGCTCGAAGAGGTATGTAAGGAAATTTGGCGAAAAACAAAACAGACGCACAGTTGATATTTACTAACGCTGCTGCCACTCAAGCCAAAGGTGTTATCTGCTGATTCTGAAGCTCAAAGGACCTCCAAACTCCATGACATTGTATTAACCTCACATGCATAGAAGCTGACAAAGACTCTATAATCGCCTCACACTAACACACTATGGAGCCGAGAGCTCACAAGCCAATCCCATCACCATATCACATACTGTAAAGCTGAGACTGACTCCAAACAAAACGCGGTACCAGTCTCACCCCCTAATATATAAAATGCTCCGAGGTTGAGAAGGACTTGCCTATTCCGGAACTTTGGGGAGCTCCAAATCAACCATAATATCCATCTTTATACTCTCATTTCTGCCCACTCTAGTATGATTTGAAGCTGATAGGGGCTCCAATGCAAATATCATTCCCGGGCTAATATTCTGGAGCTGAGAGTGCTCATAAAGCAACTCTTATCATAGTCTTATCATCACATGGTAAGAAAGTCACATCAGGGCGGTCTTAGCAAATGAAGGAGATACCATAGTCAACGATGTTTACTTGGAGCTCAAAAGTGACACTGTAAGACTTGCCGAGGTGAATGAGCAAATTCTGATCAGGTATATGGGATTGAGGTGGGAGAAGGCACATCATGTTTGGTCTGAGGATGGTGGGTCTTTTACTTTCAAGAAATTGTTACAACGCCTTTTGACACAAGCTGAAAATCAAAACCCTATTGACAGCTTGGCAACCACTGGGTATCAAGGTGGACTAACAAGAAACTGATAGTCTTGTACCTCTAATGGGCTACCAACAGTCTTTGGTCAAAATTCGTGGCCTTGTTTCAGTATTGACAAGGTATTGCTTGCTCAAGAGAGGGTACATGCTGCTGGGTCTCAAATTTTCCTGATAACTTGACAGCCATCATGAAGCCTCAATATGAACTCAGATGTAATGGCTGTGACATCTGAGAAGGGTGCATCGCCCATCTCAGGCATTTAGTGGGCCAGCTCTGACACCTTTGAGCATTGCCCTGTCATCTGCAAGGTCTTTTTTAGGCTGGGAAAGCATTTTGATCTGGCTGGGAGTGGAAATATGGCTGATACCTCTGCAGTTATAGGTCATGGTGTGATCAGAAAACATGCCCATATCCTCATACCACAGATTGGTCTCTACCATTATCTCTCCATAGGTTGCAATTGGTGGTGTTGCCTCAGCCTTAGTAACATATTTTTGAGGAAGACATAGTGCTTACATTTTAGATCTGGCCTGCAATCAAAACAAAGCCCATAATTTTGTAACTATATGGCATCAGAAGGTATGATATGTCATAGTATTCATATGTCACATCATACTTTTACATCTAAGGGTAATGGTAGGATCAGGCTCCCGTGATATGGCCAAATGTTTGTTCTAAGTCAATATTCGACCTCAAAAGCTCTACATTGGTGCAAAAGAAAGCTATGGATGCCCTGAGTAAAAATACACAATGTAACAGAGCTGTTATTTAAATGTGAGGACGCACTATGCAAAATTATGAAAATATGATGTGAAAACGGCCATATTATGTTCGTTCTAAGCCAGTATACGTCATCAGAAGCTCTGCCTTAGCCTTAGCT
>JALLAS010000175.1:0-16904 GCA_036939415.1 Detonula confervacea | reverse complement strand
AAAAAGTGTTCGGCGTCCGTGGTAGTTTTTGTCGGCGGTAATTCAAAGTCAACATCTTCTCTTCGCGGGATCTTGGCACCGATTCTACTTTTTTGTGTTCCCTTTGGAGCTTCAGGAGAAAGCCTTATGTTCCCAAAAGGGAACATAAAAAATACCTGGGATATCATCGTCTATTTCTTGCCTCTTTGCCTCAATCAAAAGATCTTTTCCTATCTACAGTGACATCAGCCATCATCCAAGCATCACCATCTCGTTGCCTCTCATTCTCAACCCCAACAACCAAGCGCGAACCAAACATGATGTCCTTCAGTCGAATCCTACACCGTGTCTCCGCAGTGGCCGTAGCCACACGGCTTGTCACCCCCCATGCTTCTAGCCTGACGGCAACAGCCTTTGCTCCAGCCATCTCCACATCGTGCACATCAACCACCCATCGGACCTTTGCCCGAGCGACGGGTCCTCTCTTTTCGACACCGCCGACGAGATATCTCCTCAATTATGATTATATTCCAGACGTGCTCGAGAAGCGAGGGCCGTTTAGGGAGGGACATATTGGCCTGGCGAAGGAGATGATTGAGGAGGGGACGTGCGTCAGTGGCGGACCATCGGCCGTCCCTGGTGAGAGTGTACCTAATGGCGGTAAGTGAAAGCGAGTTATTTAAGTATCCGATTTTGCCAATTACATCGATTTTATTTCTCATGGATTTATGATCTCAATTTGCTGGTCATGCGTGAATAAATTACACATGCAAAATGCAACATAGCTCTTTTCGTGTTCACAACAAAGGATGCAGCTGAAAAGTTTGTAGCGGAGGATCCTTATGTTTCGGGTGGTATTGTAACGGGACATTCAATTGCAGAGTGGACTGTGGTTGTGGGCAGCAATTGAATGCTTGAGACCGAATGATGACATTCTTGACAAAAAAAATGAGTTCATTTTTTCGCGAAACGTGAATTCATAACAAGGATGACAACCTCTGTCAACCCTGTGAAAGAGCATTCTCTGACATATTTAAAAATCAGCAAATTGATGTTAGGATGAATAAAGTGAAAACACACTTTCTCTCTTCCTGCATAGTGTATGGCAAAGATTGTTAAGATTAACAGACATACAAACTCTGTAAACCTTATGCTAGGACTTTATCGCCCTAGGAGTACTTGAGTACACTCAATTTACTTTTGACTAGACAACATATTATGCTAGGCAAAAAGTGGAATCAATAAAGTGATTCTGTCTGCTTAGAGTAGTAAATGGTGAAATTCAAAGTCTGTACAAAATGTAGGATATCTATCGTCATCAACGGCTACCTCACACTTTTTTCTCAGTGCCGTTATAATGAAGAGCACTAGCCATAGGCACACCAATGTTGTCCAACTCACTATTGCAATTAGCAATATAATCAGAGTCCGGGTACCCGTGTTTCTTAACGCCGCCACTGGTGGATGTTTTGTGGTGTATAGAAGCCCAAGTACACTAAATGAAAGTCAGTGCAATGTTAGCAGCTTGACAAGGAATCATGAGCACATATCACAAAACAAATCCAACGTACCTGATTATGCTGCCCGGTCGTCATGGATGTTCCAACTGTATAGGTCAGGCCATGCATGANTGTATGACCTCCTTCACATTATGACAACCGGTGCCTGACCAAACTTAAAGCATACCATGAGTCGTGCTGCTGCTGCTATTGCTGTTTTATGCCCACGGGGTGTCTATTACGATCGGTTTTTATACAATAGAATACATATTATTTGTATAATTGACTGGCCAATAACCAAAACAAGACATGCTTCTCCATATATTTCCTTCGTCGTGTCTATTATACCCACCATGGCATCATTGTGTCGGGTCTTTGCCAGCTTATAAAACAGAAGGAGTACCATTCTTCAAGCAATCACTCACACTACTACCAATCTCATCATCGAACGGTTTGGCAGTATCCAGCAAATACTCCAACCCCTCTCTATAAACCCTATACTCCGGACTTGGCACTTTCGAATTCCAATAATAATTCATCGCCGGACAAGTCTTCGGATTGGCACCCCACGTCAATGGACTAATGTGAATGAAACCTCCCGGATCCTTCCAATCCCAGTAACTACCGCAGTGCATTAATTGATCGTATTGCAAAAATTGTAAATCGGTAACAACCGGTGATAGCAATTTCAGCAAGTTGGTTCTGCATTCCTGTTTGTTCAATATGAGCTTCTCCACGGGTTGATCTCGATAATTCTTGGCCAAATGATTCTTCAAACATGCATCACTCGGGAAGAGTATGTACACCTGAGCCCATCTATGGGAAAGATCGTTTTCTAATATCTTGATAAAGCCTTTGGACAAATTATCGTGCATGATGCCCAAGAATGCAATGCGAGTATGCCTTCGGATTAGCTCCAGGGGTAGTACTTTGGGCTTGACTTGATTGTCGGTGGAGGACATTTGCATTTCGGTTGGTTTGATTTTCATGTACCATTTGGTGGCAGGGGTGCAATGATTGCCCACGTGTTGTGGCATTTGTTGCTGCTGTTGGTGAGCTTGGTCAGTGAAACCATGTTGCTGGTGGTGAATATTCGATGTAGGTAGTGTTTTCAAGCTTGAACTGATATCAAAATCGTTGTTAGCAGGTTCATTCGACAACTGAGAAAGCATAGACATTGCTCGTGAAGGTGAAGTCTTGGTAAAGGACTCTCCAAGTTTCCATGATGAATTTATCCTGGGGCCTGAAGAAGAATCAGCACCTTTCTTCATGCAACCCCTCAGCGAATTGCATGACCCATTGGGCTGAAGCGATGATAATGATGCAAACGATTGCTTCAGTGGATTGCCTTTGGTCCTTGACAATGTATGCAGCGGTTGTGGCACATCATCTCCTGTTGCAGATGAAGACCTCCTGGATTCAGATTGGCCCGGCATTTTGAATGGCACCATGGGCATGGCACCTTCGGGCTGAAACTCGGGAGGCAAGTCCTGTTGCCTTGGCAATGGATGCAATGCACAAGTTATACTCTGCACGTTCGATGTGACTCCATGCTTAACCACGACTTCGCTGACCTTGGAAGCAATCTCATACTTGATCTCGATTGAGTCTCCTTGGAAAGCAGAGCAAGAGATTGGAAGAATAGATGTCTTCATCGTGCCAGAAGGCGACTTTCCTTGCAGTGCACCCACTGGTTTGCGGCAGATTGGGCACTGTGGCTTGGATTTGAATGATCGCTCGATGCAATCAAAATGGAATACGTGCTGGCACCAAGTAAGCGCGACACTTGTGTTGTTTGAGAGCTTTTCGTGGCATACAGCACAATCCTCCTCCATGTTGCAAGATGCTGGAGGGGGGATGAGTGCATTTGGTGGAATGCCATTAGTCATAACCAATGGTGCATGGTATGACAATGAAAATGTGCTCTCGTCTTTTTTCGTTAATCCGCCAAATGGTGGCCGCAATGTCGCCTCTGCCACTTGGCTGAAGGGTGATGGCCCCGATTGGGACATGGAGGGAAATGCATCCTTGCTCATTCTCTTGCTCTCGCCAATCTTTGGAAATGTATTGGTGGGTGGAAACTGATTCTTAGCCTCCAATATACTTTTTTTCATTGTGACTGTGGCAAAGGCCTTCTCTGTTCCTTTGGCCTCTCCTTTCTTTGACAATGGGCCAAACGGACTGGACGCACACGCTGATTTTGGTGGTAATGTAGCATCACTGGAAGAGGCTATTGCTTTGGCCTCTTTCTTCTGTGAGAATGGGCCAGATCGTTTGGATGCACATGGCAAAGCACCACTTGATGGTGCCGAGCCAAGCATTGTGGGTACGCAAGTTGACATTGGAGAGAGTTCAGTAACATTGGAAGAAGAAGTTGAGGCTGCTGAGACCTTCTCTGTTGCAGTGTCTTCTCCCTTCTTGCAGATTTCGCTAAACGGCTTGGGCGCACAAAAATAAATTGGAGGAAAGGGAACACCATCTGAAAAGTCTGGCCTCTTCCCTGTTATTTTGCTCTCTTCTGTGAGAGGGCATGTCAATGCCCTCTCTGCTGCTTGAATCTTCTCAGTCTTGCATGTTTCACTAAACTGTTTGGGCATTGAAGGGAATGGAACACCACGTGAAAACGCTGGGTCATTCTCTGCTGATTTGCTCTCTTCCATTGGAGGGAGAGGAGTAGCATTTGAAAAGGATGGTGTCTTGCTGCCTGGTTTACTCTTTTCCTCCCCGCAGATTTCGCTAAATGGTTTGGGTGCACACACTGGCATTGGAGGAAATGGAATCCCGCTTGAAAAAGCAGAGACTGAATCTTCTTTGGGAGTCTTCAATGTAGAGTCACGGCCCTCACCTTCGAGATTCTTGCCCGTACAAACAAATGAGACGCCGCTTGGGCTTGGGCTTATTGAATCCGAATTCTTTTGTGACGATTTGATTAATGCTGATGTGCTGTAGTCAGGATTGAACCCCAAGTAATATTCCAAGCGAAGCTCCTCAAACGACTTCTCCTCATATTGGGGCATGCCAGTACTTGCCTGCAGAGTCATTTGGTTTTGGCCATCATGCGTTAATGTAGTTTGATACATGGCACCCACTGTCCCTGTCTGTGTCTGCTGTGGTTGATGAAATGTGACCTCTGGCGTTGGCGCCGTGCAAGTTACCTTTGTTTCAGCCAATGGTTTGTTCCTTTCAAACGAACTTGGGTATAACTGACTGTCACTCAACGTACGCCGCAGCATAGGGCCCGGGTTCTTGCTTGATGACTCACTACATCGCCTCTCATTTGGCTTTGCATTCAAGGCGGCTTGCAATAAAATGTGTACGAAAATGACTCCAGCTAACGAGCTCACATAGATACCCACACCCACAAAGAGGAAGAAATGCAGCATGGTTGAACTCATGAAATAGGGGCTTTTGTAAAATGGGATTATCTCTGTAGGCGGAGTGTTGATCGCAATTGGACTGCTAACTTGAACACACTGACCAGGTTGCTTGGAATTAGAAGGTGCATTCCCTGCCTCATCGCTTGTATCTATGATAGCATGAGTAGCGGTTTTACTTGCAAATGTACAGCATGCAGCGAAAGATGCAACACGCTCAGCAATTCCAATAGCAACAAAGGCGCGTGATGAACAAGTTGAAAGTAGCAAAGCTTTGGACGAGGATGATTTTTTACTGGCCTCTACAGATGTGGGTGGGAATGTTGCCTTGTATTTTTCCTTCACGGCCAATGTGTTCGCAGCCGCTGAGTTTCGCTCTGCTGACAAGATGGGTGCAGAAAAGCCGTTGTAAGCCGCCACAGCAGGTGCAGCATTGCTTAAGGAAGAGGTCAGAAGTAGAGATGATAATCTTTCAGTGTCCATCTTGCTTTCTGATGATTTAGCGTCGATACCACCAACTGGCTTAGTAGCCTTTGCTTCCGCCAAACATCCACTGCCACCTTCAGAGCATCCTGCATTGGGATGGTCCATTGGTTTGGAGCCAACAGATGGCAACCTGGTAGTGTTGTACTTGATGCTTTCATCGAATAAAACACCTTCCATTTCAACCAAAGCCGTTGGTAGAGAATTCTTGATAACTCCCGCTTGGCCAGTGCTTGTGGGAACTTTACGGACATCATATTTGATCGCGGGAATAGTGTGTGCATTCTCAGTCGATGCGGTACTTCCAAAGGCAACTACTGGTTCTGTTGATGAAGGTCGAGCTGAAATAGAAGCCAGTTTGCTTTCAGATGGGTCTGCAGATGATGTGGTCACCTCGTGGTGCACCGTACTGCCTACAAACGCATCAACAGCTGCTGCTGAGGATGCCAAAGCAGCGAATCCTCCTTGACCAACAGACGACGATCCGCTAGATGAACCAAATGTACGGGTTGAGACATCAAAAGATGAGCCGCCGCCAAATCCAGCACTGCTCCGTTTTTCAGCCTCCCCATGAGATCCAAAGATTGTAGCAGCAGGCACTCCAAATGTCGGGGTTCCTGTAGATTGGGTCGATGCGGGTTTCAGCGCGCTGACATCAAATATTGATGGGTCGACATTGTACCTCTTGGCTAGATTGAGAAATAGTTCATCTTGCTTCCACGCATACTTCTCGAGGATCTTGTCGACATCCTTAGCTTTCTTGGGATTGTACGTCTGGTAAAACGAAACCAAGATATCTCGTGGGTTACAACCACCAATCTTGGAAGACGCAGGGGTGGCACCAGCCATGGCAGCTGGAGCAGGGATTTGGCCATTAGCTGGTCCTGGTGGCGCTTGAGAATCAGATACATTGCTTGAAAATGATGCAGCTGGCGCATTTGCATCTCCTCCAAATCCGAAAGCCCTATAAGAACAGGGGTTTGGCACAGACCTTGTTTCATACGCGCCTGGGGTTGAGCTGAATTGAGACTTGGCTAAAGCTGGAGCTGGAGTGGTCTGCAAAGGAGAAATCTTCTCTCCTCCAAAAGCGAATATTTTGGGTGTAGGCTCACTTCCATTGGTTATATTCCCGAATGTAATTGCAGAGGGGGGCGCAGTAGAACCAAAAGAAGCACTGACATGTGAAATCTTGTCTCCTCCTTCTCCTGCTTCTCCTCCTCCTCCAAAAGCTGGTGTTTGGGATGTAGGTGCAACATGTGCACTTCCATTTGTCACATCCCCAAATGTGATGGCAGAGGGGGGTGTAGTAGAACCAAAAAAAGCACTAACATGTGAAATCTTGTCTCCTCCTTCTCCAAAAAATGGCGTTTTGGATGTAGGTTTAACATGTGCACTTCCATTGGACATATTCCCAAATGTGATTTCAGAGGGGTTCGCAGTGGAACCAAAAGAAAAGCTGACATGCGAAATCTTGTCTCCTCCTTCTCCTCCAAAAGCTGCTGTTTTTGATGTAGCTACAACAGGTGCACTTCCAGTTGTCATATTTCCAAATGTGATTGCAGAGGGTTGTGCAGAGGTGCTGACGTGTGTGTGATATGGCGATGGCGGGCTGAATGCTGCGCACCCATACACGATGCCGCCAGGGGTTGTATCAAGTCCGCGCCCATTAACATGCACACGTCGCTTAATGCTATAGACAGCTTGGCTTCCGAATGTCGAAGAGGGAGGGGGGCTGAAACTAGATCCCACTGAAAACGGGTTTGTTAGCATGGTGGTTGATGAAGGCTTACATTCGCCACTCTGCTTCTGAGTATCGGTGAAGAACTTCTTCAGAATAAGCTCCAAAGATTTCTCGAGGTTCGAAATGCACTCCTTCCCTTCTTTCGTCTTCTGCAGTCCAGCGGCATAGCGGATCATTGGCAAGCACTGTTTGGAGGCTCGTAGGACAACCTCGTTGTAGCGATTATCAGTGGGCCAACCGGTGCTGTCTAGTTGGCGGTCGTAGAGTAGCTTGTCCCCAATGACAGTGTTGGCATCCACATTGGTGCTTGATGAGAGCTTGAGAGTAACACGGAAAGTTTTGCCTTGTAGCCTACCCACGATCAGGCCAACATCACCATAAATGGAAAATGCTTCGGGGTTATTCGATGTATAGATTCTGTGTAATGATGGTGATGGAATCGAAGGAGGTGCATGATTGTGAGCGCTGCGCAAGACATAGAGCAAACACGAGCATTCGGTGCTTATAGCGCAAATGTGACTTACCCATCCCCAAAAGTAGTCCCGTGATCTTTGGCAGAGGCCACACTCTTCGCCTTTCGGTCACCCTTGGTCAGCAAACCATGAGTCCTAATACGAGGCAGATTTTTTCCTTCCGTGTAGTGATAACCAACATCAACCGCCGTTGGGAGCTTGCTCTCCGCAAATTCCTTCTGCAGGCCTAGCATCTGCTTCGCAAACCAAACCAAATCATCGGAAGAGACGGATTCAATCTTGTGCCCATTCAGAGAGGGGTGTGACTCGTTCGTGGTCTGTACAAGCGCAATGATGTCCTTGACGAGAAGCACAGCCTTGCCTGAATGAGAGTTCATCATGGCCGCATGATCGTCTTCGTGCTGGAGCCTTGCGGCATACTCTTGGTCTTCCGATTCCATGGTATTAGTCATAAGAAGCTGGTTGCCAGTTGATATTGATTGTGTTTTTGATAGGGATTGTTTGGTGTGACGATGAGGCTAGTAGAGTGAAATAGCTCTAGACATTTATGCTTGCTCCGTGTTTATTTTGGCCGTGGGTTGGCAGTTGGCAGTCAAATTTTTACTCGCGTTCACTTCTCTGTCACAATACGTCCCCACCAAATCTGTTGGAAATTTTGATGTGAACTGTGTGAACTACCCCTTACTTCGAACTGTTTGAACTGTTAAATAATTGAGCGAGAGCAAGGCGAGAGACAGATACATGTTGAGCTCTCGCTAAAGATGAAGCGTGGATGAAGTGAGGTAGACCCAACAGATCAATACTGCCCTTACCAGCTCCTACCTCTTGTCATCATGTCTGGTGTTGTTTCAATGCATTGGGCACTGCGCGGCTGCAATGCTAAATGATTGCACCATGCGCCCTTGAAGTGAAGACAGATGTTCAACTCTTACGGCACTATGCTTCGCCTCCAAAAAGAACTTGCTAGGTTTATCACAATGCAAATCATCTCGGGATCTTCGATACCACATATTTGATAAACGAATCAACTTCATTTTGGTTTTCCTTCCACTCCCGCTCTTGTTGTTTATCTTCCAACATGGCACCTCTCTCTCCACGCGGAGCGGAGAGAAATGCTGCTACTGCAACTGATCGTACTCCCACAGCCTTCCCCAATTCAAAAGAAGCTTTTCCGGGAAGAATCAATGTTGGAATGTTCAACATTCGTGCATAGATGGAGATGTGAGCAAGAACGGTGGCTGGACGAACATCACGGGATACCAGAATGAGGGCAGGGGTAGCAGTAGTTGGTTTCGATCCTAACTTTGGCTGCTGTTTTGGTTGCCCCTCTCTTTGTTGTTGGTAAGCACGTTCAAGCATTCTTGTGCATTGATTTATCCCTGTGCCGTGTTACCGATGCAACAGAAAAGTATTTTGCATATTACATGAGAATAATTGATGATATTGCAAATCATCTAAAACTGTAAATCACACACTACAGATGAACGTTCTGTGCGATAACAAAGATATCATGATAATACTCACCAACTACGAAACGTGATCTTACAACAGTCTCAGCTACGCTCATTGATTTGATGTCTCTACCTTCAACGGCTTTACTCCCGTTGGCTTTACTTTTTTCACCTTCTCTCCTCCTTTTCTTACCGCTTAGATTATTGATTCCGTTGTTAGACACACTTCTGCGGCAAATTGATCCACCAATCTTGGAAATAATCTCTTTCTCGAGACGCTCCAGCACCACGGGCTTCATCTCAGTCGGTAATACCGGCGTGATGATGCCCTCTGATGACGAGGTTGTGGGATAGGGAGATGCAACGCATCGAATATCTTCATTTTCGATGTAAGTGCGAGGAGCCTGTTGCTTCTGTTGGGATGGGATACTTTTCATTGTGATTATGATGATGTGGTATGGAGCTGTATCGATTACAAACTAAGCGAATGATGTACATAGAATGTGAGAAACGTGATGGCGATAGCGGAGACGGTATTAAGATGAGAAGATGATGAGAGAGGAAGATGATGTTATCTAGGATGCTGTGGTAGAAAGTGGGAAATGTATGTTGGCTGGTGGTCGGTTGTGCGTTGGCGTGGTGGTGCGGTGGTGTTGTCAGTTAGGAGTAGTTTTGACGAACGTAGACGATAGCATTGGCCGAATGTCACACGCGCGCTCGTGAGCGCTGCCTACCTAGAGAGCTACTCAATCTAGACAGTCATGCCCACGCACGGTCTCATGCTCATGGTTTTTGTTGGGGTGGTTAGAAGATGAGCGAGCGGCGCAGTTGGATGGAGGAGGTTGGGGTGATGTCCTTGGTTGGAGGCGAGGTTGTTGTTAGATAGAGGGCGCGTCCTTTTCTGCCCTACGGCCATCTTTTGATCTGTGCAATATACATAGGAACCAATATTAAATTCGATATTTTGGCGCCAACGTCAATCTATTGCCCCCTCAGCCCGGTAAATGCCCGCAATTTTTGACGGCCAGACCATGTTGTATGAATAAATTTGATTCACACGCATAAATAATAGAGTACGATACTCCGTACTCCGAGTCTCTCCCACCCGACATCGGGTACTGACCCCAGTGTTTTTTCCCTGCCTAATTGCACACAGCGAAGCTGGGAGCAATTTGGCGGGATAANATCCTCAGCGGCCAAGATGCTCAGATTAGGAACAACAGTACTAGCACTCGCCAATATCTGACCAGGCAAAGCCGTGTCCATAATCCTAGCAGCCATATTAATCGCATCTCCGCAAACATTTGGATCGCCATACGGATCTTCCACAATGCTAAGCTCTCCAGAGTTCAATCCCACTCTTAAACCAATCTGGCGGGTAGATGCCCACAAAAGCAACGAAGAACCAATCCACAAGGCAGTTTCCTCCGTGGTACGCAATGAAGAAGTGGAGCTACAATGGTCGCATGTTATGCCTTGCGGCAGCTCATGCTGCTTGAGATTCTTGTTCTCCTTGCTTCCATCGCTCTCTCCGCTCCTCTCACTGCATTCCATCATGCCATTGCATTCTACACAGCTGTCCAGTACACCATGAGATTCATTGCACTTTTTAATCACTCGTTTGGGAGGTTGAATGACAATCACCGCAGCTCCGTCACCGGTGGGAAGTATGACATAATTGTCAATATTGCCCCTAACAGGCATTTCACCGTAGGCAAACGTCAATAAATTCCGAACAGTGTTCATAAAATCACATGTCAAATGCCGCTGATGCACATCGCTGCTTTTAGAGTAGCCCTCCAAGTCCACAAAGACAATGGTAGCCTGTAATGGAAATAGAGGAGTGGAGAAGGAAGAGCGGCGCTGCATCGTCATTCCTGGTGACGAGGTGTAGCTGTGATTCATGCTGTGATTGCGTGATGCTCGACGATGGCTGTTAGAGCATTGACTTGAGCTTCCAGAGTCATCCATCTTGGTAGGAACTCTTATTTGCATATGTTGATGATGCTGCTGCTCCTGCTGCTGCTCCTGGTGCTGCTGGGATTGGCTCCCTCCAGCTGCTGCTGCTGCTGCTGCCTGTAGCGCTTGCATACCCGCCAATGTCTTGTTCTTGGGAGAGCTGGGAGGAGATCCGGGAGGCGAGCGTCGTAGTCCAAGCGCACAGCGTGCCGTGGCGCTCAATGGATCGGGACTCTCGGCCGGCCAGGATATCTCGCTTGTCATGATGTTGTTGTATTCGTTGTTATTGCTGCGGTTATGACGGTTCATCGCAACGTTGCCTGGACCTCCTCTGTCGGCGTAGCTTGGAGAGTAGTTGCTGTTGTGTGCACCGCCTTGAAGATGCCTGTTGATGCGCTCCTGACTGCTACCGTTGCTGCTAGCACTGGCAGTCGCGCTCCCGAAACTGAAGTCCGCTCTGTCCACTGTCAAGTTGGACATGGTGAGGGGACAGGTGTTTATCGACTGATTGAGAGTTCGCGAGGTTTGCACCTTTGGGAACACAAAGACGGGTCGCTGCTGCTGCTGCTGCTGCTGCTGTTGCTGAGACGAAGAGCTGGAGCTGCGTCTTTCCAGATGATAAGGTGGCTTTTTCATTATAGTATGCGATGATAAAGACGCAGTTACACTTGGTGCGAGAGTATGAGATGTGCTACTGCAGTTTATGAAGGGTTTTCTTGGTTGAAATGATGCTGGAACTGCTGGAATGAGTTCTGATAATTTCTTTTTTACTGCTCCCTTGGCCTTTGGTTTCCCTGCCTAGCTGCCTCGCTACCTTATTGTTTACTATTATTTGTCCTTCCACTCAGTTCAGGTTGAGATAGACAATTGTTCTGATGAAGCACGTTTCGTTTTGTTGGTGCGTTTGGTTCTTGGAGAAAAATGATCTTGACCGTTCGTTCTTGATAAGATAGAGTGTATTGTAGCGAGGCAACTAACTAACAGTGTGAGGGCAAGTAAAAAGTATCTCGACCGAGCGATATCTAGATGCAGGTTGCATGCAGAGGTTGGCTGCTGGGTCCCACTAGCTTGAGAGAATAGAACGACACAGCTGTTGAGAGAGGTCTTGTGCATCCGTCGGGAATGCTGCAGGCGTCGTTTGGTGAAAGTATTGGGGATCGGGCGGGAAATCGTGTCCTCAGAAGCGTGTATGTCTTGCATTGATCAATGATTGTTTTCCTTGTGAATTGTGAATTATCATTGGCTATGCCCGTGTGCTGCAGTTCTTTTGTTGTTGTGAATGAGGAATCTGTTTTGCGACGTCCAGCAGATCGTATACAATAGTTCTATTTATATGTATCTAGTACTATTTTTGCTATCTGCGAGGTCTTGAGTGTCGTGTTTTGGCCAGGAAAATCGGAGCAAACCACCGACACGACACTACATTGTGTACAACAAGTAAATATATTATGATCTAGTATGGCGGAAAGTGAGTTTTATAGTGTGATACTAACCGTGGCCGGGCCACTTTAAAAGCCCGCGCCTAGGTACGTATGTGGGGCTGGTTGGCTGGGTGCGATTAATTCTTCTGGCCTTTAGGTAATATATATCCAAGGCAGGGTCGTCGAGCTGTGGAGTAAAACTTCCACGTGGCAACCTGATTTACCGCCCACGTTGGCATCATGCGGGCGATGCCAACGTATCTCAATCATGCCTCTATCTTCCCCACTAAACCAACGGCTTTGATATTTTATGAGAAAAAGAAGCCCCGACGACGCATCTATCAATCCATGGTCATCTATCGTCTACCTTGCCGTATCATCGTACAATCCAATCTGAATCCAACAAAGTTTTCTCATCCAACATCATGATGGCAGTGGCATTGCATGAGTGGATCGATGGCGCTGTTGCGTCCATCGACGTAAAAGATGAACCCCTTTCGCTTGTGGCATTTGGCGCCGATCCCAGACTACTGGCGCTGACAACGGATGCGTTCCTCGAGTCCGCCCTGGAGGTTGCTAGGTCGCTAGCCGAGTATATCATTTTCAAATCAGAAGAAGAGAATGGTAAACATGATTATTTTTTGCCCAGGCCGGGGTCGAACTGGGCTGATTTTGTCACGGTCCATGTGTTATCTGAAAGTCACGATGGAGGCGGGGGCAACGATCCGGTCGGAGGTAAAACTTCAGAAAGCAAGCGAGTGGACAGTCAGGGAGCTACTGACAGGACCCAGAAAAATCTCTTCCTTTCAGTTGAGGAAGCCCAATTTTCATCGCCCTCAAATATCTCTGACCTTGATAGCTCGACCGATGGTGATGGCGTGCGTCATCGCAACACGGACACAATATATTCCCTTGGCCTTGTTTTCTATCAAATATTTTCTGGAGGGGAGAAGCCTCATAAAATGTCCCATAAAGCCAACCCCAGTGCCAAAGGAGTTATCAATTTGGATGTCAATCAAAATTCAGCAATTGATTTCAGCACCACTCTGAACATTTTTGATGATCTTACTGATGCCACTGGTGTATTTCACCATTTAGATAACAATAACGATACTGGTGAGGGCACCAATGAAGGCCGAAGAGCAAAAAGGATCCAAACCGGTGAAATCATGAGTTTGATCTCGTTGGAGTCTCTCAAATCAAAGAATCTACCCGGGCCCCTATGTGATTTGATTGCCAACATGATTGACAGCATAAATGGCGACCTAAGCGGAGCCGAAGCTTACCTATGCATGTCAGATGTACTTAGTGATTTGCAATTGATGCTTGGAGAACCAAAATATTTGCATGGGCTTGATTTTGAGAAATTGGCAATGAGTGGATTGCAACTCAGTGACACTTTATTTGGCAGGGAGACAGAGCTTAGCGCTCTTCAGAATTCTTACAACCGATCCGTTTCTGGTCAAATGGAAATGGCGATTATATCAGGTATGAGATGTGTTTCGTCTACTTCTCCATCTGTTGTATTTCCCTAATCTCGTTTCTCTAACATTCTTCGCTCCCTATTTTACAAGGCCATTCCGGAACGGGGAAAAGTTTTCTAGCAGAGAGGCTTGGTAACTATGTTCGCTCGACTGGGGGGGTCTTCATCAGCGGCAAGTTTGACCAACTTGAGCAAGCCAAGCCACTTTCAGCTGTTGCTGCGGCCTTTGATGAATACTGTGGCATCTTGATCAAAGAAAGAGAGGCAGACTGTTTGTGGGAGCTGGCATCTAATTTGACTACGGCATTGGGGAAGGAGGCTTATTATTTGACAGAGCTTATGCCGAACTTATCAATCATCCTCCCGGAGGATGCCGGTGACTTTGGCCAAGACCAGGACTGCAGCAATGCTCAAAATAGGCTCTTTTATTTGTTGTGTGGGTTTGTGGAGATCACATCCAGCTTTTTTGGTTCAACAATAACACTACTCCTTGATGACTTGCAGTGGTCCCATGATCAGGCATCAATCGAAGTCATCAGACAGCTGCTGTTAACTTCGTCAGGGAAACATTTTCACCTCATTGGGTGTTGCCGGGAAATGGACGAGGGCCATGCTATTCTCGATATGCTTTCTACAATCCGCCAATTTGGTATACATGTGACAACGGTTACTCTAAAGTGCATGGATGTATGCATGATCAACAGCATGATTTCAGAATTACTGTGTCTGTCACCACGTCTAACAATGACACTATCGAACCATTTATACCACAAGACGAAAGGCAGTCCTCTCTTTCTTTGTCAGCTCCTGGTCTCACTGAACAAGGAAGGACTGTTGAGACTGAGCTTAAGTCGCCGACGATGGGTGTGGGACGAAGAAAAAATCCAGTCGAGACATCTACCTGACGATGTCATGACTTTTATCAGCAGCACTATCATGAAGCTTCCACAAGAGGTGCAACTGGCATTGAATGTCCTGTCATTTTTGGGGGCTCGTTCTGAACAATATATTGTTGAAGCACTTGAAAAAAAACTTGGAATGTCATTACTCAAACATCTAGAAGTTGCAGTGGCAGAAGGTCTTGTGATAAAAAAGAAGGATGAATACTGTTTCTGCCATGATAGAGTGCAAGAAGTTATGTACAATATGACAAATCTTGAAAATCGGGCTTTACTCCATTACAAGTATGGAGTAGCCTTAAGTGATGCTCACTTTGACTTTGTTGAAGATAGTACCTATAGAGATAGTGTGATATTTGTGGCGGTGGGTGAGTCACTGTCTGATCTATTGATTTTAGTGGCTTCCGATCATTATATCTCATACCCTAATTCCATTTTCCATGTACAATACCCAGGTCAAATCAATAGAGGTGGACCATCAGCAGTTTCAAGTGTTGATCAGGCTGTACGTGCCGCAAGGTTGAATCTATTAGTTGGTACTAAAGCATCTTGCTCAGATTTTGTATCAGCGCATCCTTTCTACAGACAAGGTATCGCTTTCCTTCCGAGTAATCATTGGCAGGACCACTATGATCTTAGCCTGAAATTATTTGTAGGAGCGGCCAAGGGTGCTTTTGCGCTAGGAGACTTGGCGGATCTGAATCTACTCTCGGAACAGGTACTCTCTTTTGCCAAGTCCTTCAAGGACAAACTGGAAATTTTGTACATTGCAATCAATACCCTAACCTTCACGTCCAAACTCCCTGAGTCTTTCCACCAGTCGGTGTCTATTCTTGAACAGCTGGATGAACGTTTTCCAGCTTCTGTTTCAGAATCTTACATAAAACTTCAGTTGGTTAAAACAAAATTGATGCTAAGACAAATCAGTGATGATCAGTTGCTGAACTACAAAACCATGACCGATGAATTCAAATTATATGCAATGAAGTTTTACAGCAGATTGGAAGGAGTGAGTTCATTTTCTTGGTGAAATGAAAGTTACCATCTTCTCAAATTGTATGAGTATGCTCATTGTGTATTGTTCTTGAACAGGTGACGCAACACATACAGCCTATGACACAACCTATTATCACATTGCAAATAATCAACCTGTCGATTTCACATGGCATGAGCCAATATAGCCCAATAGGATTTGCATACTATGGAACCCTGCTCGCCAGGCGTGGAGACATCAGTGAAGGACATCGATATGTTAAAATTGCGCGTCAACTCCTTGACAGAATTGGCTCGAAGGAAGTTGAAGGTGAAGTTATATGTCTGAGTACCCAAGTGAAGTGCTTTGTCGAACCGCTGCAAGCAGTGTTAGATTATCATCTTGAAGGACACGCCGCTTCAATGGCGACCGGTGACATTTATCATGCTTTGCGTAACAGGTGAAGTGCTATTGCTGTTGAGATTCAATTGAGAATTATATTTGATTTTATGGAAATCTAACATTATTTGTTCTTTCCTCCTTGCCTGGATTAAAAGCTACTGTCACGCCTTTCTCCTTCTTTCGACAGGCAATTGCCAACTTTCAAGAGAGAAACTTGATCAAGCCATCAATCTGGCTGAACGACACAATCATCAGATGGGGCTGGTTCTACTTATGCCACTTCGAAGGGCTGTTATGATGCTAATGATAGGCAATGAAGACAAAGTGAATAACATGACTGCCATCCAGGGGGAAGACAATCTTCGAAGAAAAAATCCTTTAGTGGCAGCTACCACCCATTTCTACAATTGTTTTGTCGCCTTCATGTTCAGAAATTATGACCAGATGCTTTACTCAGCAAAGCATTATTGTTTGTACAATATGAAATCATGGTCGCTTGAGTATGTATATGCATTTTCAACCTATGTGACTGGTCTTGTCAGTTTTTGGGTGTTCAGGAAATCGAAAGATCCCAAATGGGCTGATAGAGGCCACAAAGCCAAGCTGGACTTGAAGAAGTGGGCCGATTCAAGTGGCTGGAACTTTCAGAGTAAATTCCACTTACTTGAAGCAGAGGAATTCTTCTCTCACAAGAACTTTGAAGATGCCTCGCTTTCATATGAAAATGCAATATCTTCTTCAAAGAAACACAGGTGAGACAAAGAGTG
>JALLAS010000174.1:1349-16734 GCA_036939415.1 Detonula confervacea | reverse complement strand
GTGGCAAACCATACAACATGAAAGCGGATGTGTTTGCCTTTTCCATGGTTTTCTGGGAGATTCTTTCTGGGCAAACTCCGCATATGTTTGTACGAAGAAAGCATCAACTAATTAGCTATGTTGTTGAAGAAAATGGCCGGCCTGACATTGATGAGAGCTGGCCTGGTCCTATTCGAGGTATGCTGGAAAGCAGTTTTGATTCAGAAATAGTAAATCGCCCTGTGAGTGAAGTGTGGGCAACATGTGCTCTTGAATGAATACAATACTGGCAATTTTCATATATCTCACTATATTTTTCATTTCTCATTCCGGCAACAAGAACATGACCATGTGGTATGATATCATTTGTGGGGCGTTAGCGTCTTTGCGAGGCCACAGTAGGGGCTTGAATGCTACACACATATCACGACGACGGTCTGTGGAAAGCTTTAGTAACCTTTTGAATGCTGGCTAAGAAAAATAGGGAATAAAAATGTTGAAACATAAATCACAGCATTGATTTTGGTAAATTCATTCTTATTGATAGCAGCTGAATATTGTGAAATATATGTGTTCCTAGAAAGGAGTTATTAGCCCCACACAAAAAGATTTTCCTGTTCAATATCCAAAGTAAGCAGAGTACAATATGTATCACTCATTATATTGCAACACTCTGCAGATGTTGTATCGTAAATGACACAATACAAACCAGTTCTCGCTTGCGATAGCAACCAATATCGGGCTTAAGTTTCGATGCATCTTGGACATTATGCATGAATGAATGAATATTCAAACATACATTAACTAATGGCTTTTAGCAGGTAATATTCTATATCTATTTCTGCTTAAGCCTAATCTTCAAACACAATCAGTATCCTCACGTCGGTTTCCATACAGCAATTAGGGACTTACAGCTGCCAATCAATGGGGTCAACTCTTCTTGAACAACAGCCATTGCCTTATGCTGGGGATGAGCAATTGCAAGGTAAAATGGCATCGAACGCCTCCCTGGTTTCAAACCTGATAATTCTGCCTTGCATACATGGCGCAATGCATCTTCTATGATTCTAGCTCGATACATTCGCTGTTGATCCTTGTGCAGCAAGATATTTTGTCATCGGCTAGACCCTCCATATCAAAACGCTCAACATGAGTGGAAATTCAGGGTAAATCGAAACTTGATGAGCTTATCAGGATGAAAATTCAAGTGATAAGATCAAAACCAAGGACAGGTTTACCAGTAGACATTTGCTAGGTATTGCAATTGTCTTCAAATAACTTAATCAGGAACAAATTATCATGTTGATAGAATATTAATGATTCCATCAATCATGCTGGAGTTCATTTGCTGAGCTCTGTCGTGTCCAGCATATTCGATCATACTTTGTAATAGGAGATCCAACTTCTTCTGCAATTCTCGAAGGGTGAGAGATGTTTGTGCTGGCATTCCGATGCTCATCCAGTCATCAACAATCACTCTTCGCTCTATATGTTTGACCGCTACTGATCTTCCAAAAAGAAGCAATGCAAATGGATGAACGAACGCTGTTGTTGACACAGATGTTCGGTTTGGTGTACCAAACTTTTCATGGAAGACTACCCAGTTGAAATTTCCCGAGTTTGGAAAACTCTTCTTCGCACCATTTACGGATGAGCGATGAAAGTAAATGCGTTCTTCCTTATGCCACATGCTGTGGTTCGTTGAAGCAGTTTGCTCTAAACGAGCTATATGAGGATACAACCCTGCAAAAGTTACAGTGTGAATCACTTCTGATTTCTTTGCGTGGCGGTTGAAAAAACATGACTTCAATCTCTTCAGGTCAATCCTAGATCCATTGTTTCCCATGACTAGATTGCGGTCCAAAAAGCCAATACCACACAGCAAATCCAGATACTGCCGGCGAGCATCGCCAATCTCACGAAGAGCAACATTGTTCAGGTAATTCTCTTGGCAAAATCTTCGCCCTGCACTTGCAGATGATTCGGCTGCTTCAGTGTATGCATCCCACACATTACAATACGTCATGAAATCAGAGTCCGGATCAGCAAAGACCTTATGTTTTGCTTTGGCAACTGCTCCATCATTGACATAGGTTGAAAATGGCGACTTTGATGACAGACTTGCTGCAATTGTAAGCGCTGGGTCAATGCATCCAAAGAGAGCTCCAAAAATGAGCATCTTTCCCAACTTTACCTGTGGTCAAGGAACAGTATTAAGATAAGATGTTTTACAGTAGTCGACATTGATCGTTCTTAGGATCCCAGGTTTCACAAGTCATAACAATGAAAGCACTTACATCCACAGGAAGTTTTGCAAGATGCTGACCCAGTGGAGTCAGACGTTCTGTTTGATGGATAACATAGCCATGTTGTTGACCCATCGTTCTTTCAATAGCTCCTACTTCATACAACACGTCAATTGCCGCTTGTACTGAATCCTTCGATGGTGGCTGGGGAGCCTGATCCAGAAATTCCATGCAATTGGTCGCAAAACCACTAGCTAGAATTGACATGCACCTTTTGGAGATGAATAATTGATAGAGAAATAAGCGACAGCATAGATGAAGATATATAGCTTTACGACAACAACATAATTCTGTAATTCACTCACACTTCTTCCAGAGGTACCTTTCAAAAGAATCAATAAAGTTTATTGATAGAACAGCATATATGAGCATTGACAATTCTAGGGCAAGAAGAACAACTTTAGAAATTCACTCACCCGCCGGATTTCTGGCTCATTTGTTGTCTTCATGATACTCTCAGCCGTCCTTGATGAGTACAGTTTGAGGCCTACCAAAAATATTGAAGTTACACATGATGTGATGTGAGTGCCTCCTGACGAAATCATATACCCAGCAGAACCCGAGCAAGAGAAGAAAACCTCCACACCTCCAAGCCTACTTACATATTCCCGACTGAACTCGGCCAGCACGTCCCTGCCTCTGCTTTGCCGACGATCGGGGGCACCAATCGGTTACGAGCATCGATGTCGAAGTTTTCTTATTTCTGCGAACCTCCCGGACTCGGCCTGTGTCGATGACACAAACAACTAGATATTTTCCAACAATACATCTTGTTAGAAAACTAGAGGAAAAATGCCAAGCTCAATTAATAAATATTTCTTACCATCTGGAATGGTGACACTAGTTTCGGCAATATTGGTCGCGCAGATTATCTTTCTGCATCCAGGCTGGGATGGAAGAAATGCTCGACGTTGATCACTGGATGAGAGTGTTGAGTGCAGCGGAATCAGAGCGAAGCGTTGTTTGTCTCTAAAAAATCTACTGCCGTCTAATCGTTCAATCAGTGACTTTATCTCGCCCAATCCTATAGAGAACCATGTAGTGACATCGTGTTAGAGGAAGTGTGTGTGTTTGCAGAAGAAATGAAGCAACAAACAAATGATAATGACAATTATCACCTGGTAGAAAGACTAAAATACTTCCTCTGGACATGTCGGCTCCATCGGGAGCAACTAATGAGTCATTATTCCCGTTGGCAACAAGTTTCAGGATATCCTCGATGAGATCATAGTTGATTACTTCCTCATTGACACGTTCCATCGATCTGCGAGTAGTCATATTATAGCCAGTGTACATATCAGATACTCCTCCCAGCTGGGTCTGCAATGTCAAGTCCACAGTTTCCTTGCGCTTTTCTCCCCCACGAGTAGTCACCCACATCGATGCAGTTTCTCCGTAGTAATTCTCTCTGATTGCATATCGAGATCCCTCTTCAATTACGTGACCGGTAGCATCCAGCAAATCCTCCAGGTAGTAACTCGAGACTGGGAAGGTCCGGCCTGGCACATTGATTACAGGTGCACTTTGGTGGAAGAATGAACTGAAAAGTTCTGTTTCCATTGTCGCGGACATGAGTATCACCTTTAGATCTGGTCGGGTCGTTTGCAGCATCCTTCGTAGAATAATCAAGAGAACATCAATCTGTTGCTGTCTCTCGTGCACTTAAGGAGGCAGGGTACAGATGATGAGCAGACAAAAGATGAAGTCAAAGTCCAATACAAAGCTCATTGTGCATATTCTGCTTTCTTACCTTCGTCCACAATGACATGACTAATCCCCGTCAAAGCAGGATCATCCTGAAGCCTACGCAACACAACCCCCGTCGTACAAAACATCAGCCTCGTCCTGGAGCTACGCTTGCTCTCCATGCGTATTTGATACCCCACCAAATCTCCCAGTCTATCGCACATTTCGTCGGCGACGCGCTCTGCCAACGAGGTGGCCGCCACCCTACGCGGCTGCGTGCAAATGATGTTTACGGCATCGCGGTCATCGTTATCCAGTAAGGCTTGTTCTAGTATGTATTGGGCGCATTGGGTGGATTTTCCGGCACCTGTTTCGGCGCAGAGTATGACGACGGGGTTGTTTTCCACGGCCTGCAAGACTGTGGATCGGTAGGATGCCATGGGAAGTGCGTCGCGTATGGCCTTCATCTTTTGGTAGGACGGGGTAGATTGTCGTTTAGCGAAGAAGTTAGGTCGCATCACCCTTCCTTTCACAGAGCGAGCTTTGTTGGTTTTTGCGGGTACGTCATCTACGGAGTCATCATCCCAGTTATCCATGATTTCATCCTCCTCGTGAGGGTCATCGTCATCTTCAGAACTCTTCTTCTCTCCCGAGCCATTCTTCTTGCCGACACCACCTCCATGTTGATCCTTCCGCATCCCCCCAATCAACCCCATCAAACGATCGATCCGATCCTTCTTCGCACCCTCCTCCAACCTCCGCACCCGATCCTTTTCGTCCTTCACCTCATTCATCCACGACAACCACAAGTCTCGGAATGCCGGCGGGAATATCTGATACAGCTGCACGGTCGGATCCATTTCGTACAATGCGTGCGTGGCCACGTAATCCTTGAGGGCGCTGTCTTTCGTAAAGTCGGCGGTCTTGGCTTCCCATTTCAGCGGTTTCTCGTCCTTGTCCATGGTGACCGTTAGGGCGTAGCCTCCATTTCTCGGCAGCTTTGCATATTTGGCTTTCGGCAGCTTTTGCTTCTTCAATGCTTCTTCCAGTTTCTTGTGGGGCGTCATTCCCGTCCACTTGGCGGAGATTGGGAAATCCAATATGGCTTTGGGTGCAGCGGGTGCCGTGTCCTCGACCGTGCTTGCTGTTGCCTTTTCTTCATCTTTGTTATCGTCTTTTGCAAACACGTCGAAGAAGCCGCCGCCCGTGCCCCCTTCCTCCTCCTTTTCTTCCTTGGCAACTTCCTTCACCACGGGCACACTGACATCCGCAGCCTCTCGTTTAACCTTCTCCTGGTGCAATTTCCTTTCCTGTGCCTTGGCCCTTTGAATCTTCTTACGAAGCCCTGCCACCTTTCCTCTCATCTTGTTCGCTTCATTCTTTAGCTGTTTGATTTCGGCCTTGCTCCTCATGTAATTATTCGCGTCATTGTTCGCATCGGCTTGCATCTCCTTTAGAGCTCGCTCCTCTTCCGCAAGCTTTTGCTCATCGGGCGACAGGGATATGTCTACTACCTCTCGTGTTTCGGGCAATTCTACTTTGTCATTGCCATCTCCTTCCTCCTCCTCCTCCTCCTCCTCCTCCTCGTACTGGTATTGTTGCAGTAACAGCAGTTTCTGCCTTTCCTTCTCCTTTCGCTTCTCCAACCCTTCTCGTTCATTCTCGTCCTTGGCCTTGTCTCCCCCATCATTATTGGACTTGACTCGATCGACCGCAAGGATATTATCATCATTCTCCGCCAACAACGAAACGGGTGCGGACTCCTTCACCACCGTCAAACTCTCGGCGGCGGCGGTAACGTCCGCCAAACTCCGCCTCGCGTCCCCGTCCGTGAACAGCGCCGGCAATTCCGACGCGGTCAGGTTTAGACACAGATAATCCAACGCCGTTTCCAGCGTTATTTCGTACCCCAACGCTTTCGCGGCCGATTCCACGTGATCGTTCGCGAATCCCAGCTCGTCGAGACGGTCCACGACGTTGGTCAGCTTGGTCGCGAATCGATCCGACCGCTGCGGCGGCGCCGCCGAAGACGAAACCGTCGAATTATTTTTATTCTCCGATGATGCAACGACGTTGGCGGCGTGATTGTCGAATCGATCCAATAAATCTTTCATGTCGTTGTGAGTCTTCGTTGAAACGGCCGGGGCCTTCGATTTGGTCGTGGCAGCACCGCCGGAGGAAGCATTATTGTTTGATGAGCATGATGATGATTGCTTGGTTTGCTGCCTCTGGTGCTGCTGCTGCGGGCCTCCCTGCGAATAACCCCTTGCATCTTTCGCCTTTTTCTTTCTCGCCATGATTTTTTGTGAGCTATCGAACGATAATGATATGATAATATTATTATTGTGTCGATTGATATTATTTTCGCCTAATAATAATGGTCGTGAATGACGATAATACGTCAACTACTTCATCCACACATCCACTCGCTTTATCTCGTTCCTTTCTCAGCGACTAAAATGGCCGCGATCAATGCAATGTATCACGTACTTCCGCCGTTACTTTCCTAAGAGTTCGAGAGAGGAGAGCTAGGAGCGTCCAGCCAGCGGCACCGGGCACCGGGTTGCTTGATGGAGCGGATGGAAAGTGGTGTTTCCTTTCTGGCACCCCAAACCAAGCAGAGACGAACGAAATAAAAACGTGTGTGGAATGTGGAAGTGAACGGCCCCGCTAAACTATGTATTAATTCCTACGATGAATATGGAAATTTCTCATCAATCAAACAAACTCACTGATTGACGCTGATCTATCCGCGCTGAATGACATCATCGTCGTCATTGTTGGGAGTTGCTTGGGAGGTGAGCAGAATAGAATCATTGCACAATTAATTATTACAATAACATCCGCGGCCGGTAGGTCTACCCGAGCAACAAACAACTAGCCTCAACCTCAATACCTTCGGAAATAGAGAGATCGCCAATCAACGAGAGCTAGGATATCGACGAGGCAGCCGATCAAGAGACCTGATACCATTATACCATTATTTTATGATGCTTCGATCCAAACTGCAGGCCAAACTGAGCCGACGCAGCTTATCATTGCAGTCTTTTCCACAACGCGGTGGTGTCATCGTCCGCGGCACGGAACATCGACGCCTCCACAGCAATAGCAGTTGCAGCCATTATCATCAACCTCAAACTCGTGCTACCAAGTTATTTAGCAGCAATGATACTGAGTTTCCTAAAGTTCGCTCTAGCAGACTACTTGCTACTGCGGGATTGGGATTTGCATCAAAAAGAACCATGAGCAGCAGCAGCAGCAGCAGCGGCAGCACATCATCTTTGGCAACACCGCCATTCCAAAGTTTAGTCCAAGCCCTCAAATCCACCAAACGAACGTGCACCATCATCGAATCATCCTGCGGAGGACTCATACAATCTTCCCTAATGAGCGTTCCCGGCTCGAGCGCCGTGTATTACGGAGGCACGGTTGCGTACAATACCAAAAAGAGCGGAAATCTGCTCTGCGGCGACCGAGAGCTGCACGGCAAACTATTGACCATATCCTCCGGCGGCAAAACCGATGCCGAAGACGATGATGATGATGTCGGCAGCAGCGACGAATTATTATTGAATAACGACCACCATCCCGATCTGAGCGAACAAGCCGAGGCGTACGTCCGATCGAAACTACGATCCACGAGGGAACAAGCCCTATCCTACTGCGCCCATCTCCGAACCGACTTTGCCATCGCCGAAGGAGGAGCCACGGGGCCCACGTTCCGCCCGGAGGGAATGGACGCGGGCTTCGCGGCGGTGGCGGTGGCCGGACGAAGGAGGGAGGGCGGTCCCATCGAGATATTGGATCAACGGATTACGTTCTCGACCGCGCACGGGGATAGGGAGTCGAATATGCGTTTGTTCGCGGATGCCGCGGCGGAGTTGTGCCTCGGTGTCGTGTTGTCCGTCGACGAACCGGCGGAAAGCGTCGTCGGCGTTGAGAACGATGATGATGCTGCTGCTGGCGAGGAGGAGGATCTTTTTCTGGATCGATCTTCTCATCTTCGAGGCGATGATGCGCAGATTGAGGAGTTGTATCGACGTCAAGATGCGATGCATGTTCTCATGAGGGGAACCGATCAAGTTCTGTTTGCCAACTCGAATGAGCTAGCTCTGCCGACATTGCAAAGCATTGTCGAGGACGATGCGCTGGCGGCTCGGCTAAAGAGCCGCGGTACAAACATCGAGGAGGTGTTGAAAAAGCGAGTTTTTATTGGAAGGCTCGGCGCCTCTCAAACTCCGGTGTTCGCAACGTTCCTTCCGAAGGATGCAAACGACGACAACGACGGCAGCTGCGAACGGTGGGGCTACTTTGCCAATACCCGGCCGCGTGCGCCGTTGCTCGCGCCTCTGCACAACGAACTGGCGCTCACCGCCACGGCGTATGCGAATTGGCAGAATACCCATCGATATTGCAACATGACCGGCGCTCCCCTCGAATACATCCAAGGGGGGACTTGTGCGAGGAGCACGAATGCCGAAGGGAGGCCCCACCTTTATTGGCCTAGACAGGATCCCTCCATTATAGTGCTGGTCACCAATCCCGCTTCGACCCATGCGCTATTGGCGCGTTCTCCGCGCCATGCTTCCTACCTGTACACCGCCCTCGCGGGTTTTGTGGAAGCCGGGGAAGATTTCGAATCTGCGGTGAAGCGAGAAGTTCATGAAGAGGTAAGTCTGTTGTGTGGAGGACCTGGCTGCAAGAACCGCAGGAGGGGATACAACTGTGAATGCAATTACTCACGCCCGTGTCCCGTTGCTTTACACCCAAAAACAGGTTGGTGTGCATGTTGATAAAAGCTCTATCAATTACATTGCAAGCCAACCTTGGCCATTCCCAAGGAGCTGCATGATAGGAATGCATGCAAAGTCTATCGATGATATGGCATCTATTAACATCGATCCAGATGAGATTTCGGACGCAAAATGGTTCGATAAGGAAACTGTCTACCAAGCAGCCAGGGATTCGGATGAGATGGGCTATGCGTTGGAAAGGAGTGTGGTAGAAGCGCGCCAAGCAAAAGGTGAATGGAATGGAAATTTGTTGGTGCCGAGCAAAGGTGTCTTGGCAAGGACTTTGGTGGATCATTGGTTGGAGAGCAATTGAAGTATGCCATTCGAGTGATTGGAGAGTAGGTAGTTGATAAGTAAACTTGAGCTACTCCAAAAATGGAACTTTCCATGAAATGAACCATCATCAGTGCTTCCATCCTTTTTCATGTCCATCCTCCATATTTGGCTCCAGAAACCCTCGGAAGCGAACGTCCTCTGGACTAAATGCATCTCTCCAAACAGCAGACCATCTTGCTCCATACCCCTCTGCAGTCCGTACCTCCATTACAGGCCGAGACTCGTCCACCCCTCCAAAGGCATGGATGTTAATCCAAGCAGCTTCTCGAAGTAATCTTTGCACAACCATCTCGGCATGCTCATTTTTCCGAGATTCGCTTCCATTGACAATACCGAAATATCCATCGGCACCTCTGTGAAAATGCTTGGCCAGGGCTCGTGCCCCAGTGGTGAGTTTGGATTTTGTGGTGGGTTTGTGCAATTGGCGTGTAGCTACAAGTAATTGCAAAGAAGAAGGTGGGAAAAGAGCTGTGGGCTTAGGTGGTTCAGAGTCGCCTAAAGCATCTTGTTTGAAGCATTTTGTTACTGTCCCAATAGTTCGCCGCATACCCAGAAGTGCCAAGATATTTTTCTCATCAATACCTTCCAGCCAAGCTTTGCATCCATCCGATGTCATTTGCTGTGGTGGCTTGGGCACTATAGAACTCATACATTCCAGCTCTGTCACTCCAAACTTATCTGCTGGTAAGAAAGGCGGCAATGCTACAACACTTCCTTCATCTGTACTTTTTCTTTTTTTGCTCTTGCATTTGCGAATTATTGATAACCGCTGTGATATTTCATGATAGTATGGTTTTCGTGACACTCCTCTCATTTGTTCATGCAATGGTTCAATTTCTCCACCAGCTGTTTGTTGAGTGTGGCCATCCTTTTTATTACTTGCGTCACAACTTGACTCTGGGTCTTGGTCCGGTGCAATAGTGTGATTGTCATCAGCAGGTTCGATAAGCAGCCCTTCAATGAAAGATTGCGTGTAACCTGCGCTCTCCTCGATTTGAATTTTCTTCATATCTACGAGCATAGTCTGAAGAGCTTCTCGCATGGCCGCAGATTCGTTGTTAACTTCACCATCACTGATGAATGATGCGTTCGGAGCATTTTGGCAAGACGGCTTTTCTATTTCATTTGTTGCCATTTTCACTCGATATCTCGTCGACACATTTACAGGCTGAACACAAAAGAAGTGAAATATTAATTGTCTCAGCATGGGGACAATAAACACTGCGATGGATGAGGAGATGAGGAGGAGGCAACAATCTGCAACAATGATAAGAGTAAATGATAAGACCGGCTCTTTGCAAATTCCAAATTGGCAATGGCGCTGGCGGGCGGCGTCACAATTAATGGTTCACCTGATGGATCTTAGCGATACATCGTGCATGTCGATCTGGTATTGAATCGCCAACAGCCCCCTAAACTATTATTCGTATCCAGTAGATTTTGTATCCAACCATGCTTATATATCTAAATCACTTACTCCTCTCCTGTTATGGTATGTAGGAGTACGATATGGTACGATACCTTTTATTCAAAGTCGAGGTTTACTCACTGCTCCTACCTGCCTCCAATCCTCCTGCCTCATTCATTCTGCTTTGGTTTGAAAATGGATGAAAAGAATTGGTTCAGAGTGGTGCTTAATTCATGTTACTTCATGCGAAAGGACTACGCTGCGTGAAGATTGGACCACTCATGTACCAAGAGCATCTACCTACCGGCGTTGCAATTCAATGCCACATGGCCAGGTTTAAGACACCAATGGCAATACTCATGGTCATACTGGCATGCATTTTCACTATCGTTTTGCCTTTTGCATCCATCAGGATGATAGTTATGGAATCTGCATATTGGTGTTGTATTGTCTTTTGGCGATAGAACCAATGGCGCTTTTTTTGGATGAGAATACTTTGGCACTGCTTGGGCTGATCGTACTATCCCCCCACTTCTAGCTGAATTGCATTGTCCATCGTTTGATGCATCATCAGAGCACGGCATTAATGAGGAAAACCATTCTTGGGCTTGACCTATGATGCCATTTTTGGTTACAAAAGGTACGATCTTCCTAGCGCATTCTTCTTCATTACCTGAAACCGATTGTTCTCCTTCCAAGATTACTTCTTTGTCCCCCTTCATTTGCCCAAGAGAACTTGATAGCTCCTCCACCAGAGACTCGCTTTTAACAATAATCGTCCTGGGAGGATCATTACTGAAAGCTGATTGCACCCATTTAATCATACTGATCACTCCCTGGAGCTCCCGATTTCCACCAATATCTATAAGAACCATATCTGGAGTCTTATTGTCGCCCCTTGTCACAGTAGAGTATGCTCCTTTCGGATTGGCGAGTGCATCCATTTTGTGATATTGTATCATTTCAGAATAAAATTTGTCTCTGGATTGCTCGCTATCAGCATTTTCTGTGGGCGTGAAACGATTGAATTCTGGCACGACACGGCTTTTTGCTTTTTCTATCATATCGGAGCCTATATCAAATGCCACCATTCGTCCATTCACCACACTTTTTGTTGATGCAACCTCTCCTTGCTGCTGATTTCTCCGTGAACGATCCGAGCGAAGCAACAACAGGCGTCGCATCACCAGCGCTGTGCACTCCCCTGTGGAGCATCCAATTTCCAAAACTTTGTCGGAGGATCGAAGGTGAGAGGTTGCCAAAATGCGATAATTTGTTGTATCCGGCGTGAGTAGTATCAATGATTCCTCACTATTTCCGCCATCGCTTCGAATGTCATACACTGGGAATAATCTTGATGGCCGCACACTCTTCTTTATTATGCCACCAGCATTGTCATTTGCGTCACCGAAAGAATGCCGCTGTACCGAAAATCGTATGTCTTCGGTCAATTTTCTCCGTTTAATCTTTTTCGAAGCATAACCATGAGATGATGATGTTGCAACATTGTTTTGTTTTGTCTGATCAAAAGAATCGATTATACGACCAGAGGTACCCAACTCTTTCGATGATTTCGGACGAATGAAAACGTCATCGTTTAGCTTGAAGACAAATTTACATTTACCATTCGATGCGTCGTAGTGTTTTGGTATTTTTACACCGCCGTGGACGTGGCTATCATGTTTTACCGACTTGCCATGGGCTGGACAGGGATGCAGACGCCATTCGTAATACTTGTTTTGCATGGCAATGAGACGATATCGGAGACCGGAGATTGATCTGCGCATGTGCTGCCCGTTCGCCGAGGATGATGGTTGAGATATCGCAGCCTTGAGGGCTTTTCGGAGGAAGAGGGGATGGCGTGAGCGGGTACGATAGAGCGAGGCAGGTAGGCAGGCGAGGGTGCGGTCGGTGCATGCGCTCTCTCGGAGTTGGCCGGCGGCGCTGCGCGCTGCGGCGTGCGCTGCGACAGGCGGGCTGTGACGATACGAAATAAAAGCGTTGCTGCGATTTGCAAATAAATGAAAATAAGGTATCCACAGGTATCTATGTAGGCTTGAGCAAATACGATACATACATACTCGTTTCAGCAAAATTAAAACCGTACACAATCTACCCTTCAACTTAAGCTTAGCTGCTAGTAGTCTAGAGCTAGAGAGATTTGAGCACCATCCTACCTGACCAATTGACTTGCTGACCAATGGCTTTTTTTGTACCCCAACCTGTATGTTGCTGCGATGATGCTATACTATGTGCAGCATTATTGCTAGCCTCCTTCATTGAGTGAGATGTCCCGGTTCCGGGGCAAGAGTGAGCAAGCTCGGAAATGCACAAAAGGGGCAAATGCTCTAGATCTGAGACGGAACCTCTCACTGATCGTATGTGCAGCATTATTGTTAGCCTCATTCTTTGAGTGAGATATTTTGGGGTAAGAGTGAGCAAGATGGTATACTAGCTATGCGAGCAGGGATAACCTTAAGAAGCATAACTAAGAGATACTGCTAGTGCTGGTATGATTCAGGGGATGGTATTTGATTTCTATACCCCACCTGCAAAGATCATACAACACCATTTTCTACCTTGTTTTTTTCTGACAATTTTGGCATACTCGTGCTCACATTGTCACTAGAGCTCACTGGCATCAAGGAAATCAATCACTGGCATAACATGCTCATTGGCAGAAGGATTGTCTCGCATATTGACTTACCCATGTATGAATTATATAAATACCACATCTATGAAAGAAACCCATAAATGTTTAGACTGTACAAATAGACCTTTAAGTAACTACTCCTAAATCATAATTGTAAACTTACTTAAGCCTAACACATCATCGTTGTTGGATGCTGTTAGATGCTGTTGGATGCTGTTGGATCTGGGGACTGACCGTGGTCCGTGGTTGAATGAATGGTTGTGCAGGAGCGGGAGAGGAACACTGTATTCCTCGATATACCTACTAATTAATTTTACATTATCATCAAATTGAGTCGAATTTTGATTTCTGAAATAGTTTGAAAAGTAATACAATCAATAGTTATTAGTAGTAGATCCAAACATTCCATTTTCGAAAACAGTATTATCTATTTTAAAATGAGGAGTTGTTGCGTTCTAATCCGAGAGCGAGCCTGCAGTGTGGGTGTCTTGCACGACTACGAAGTCACGAACGCATGATTACATACGGTGAATACGTGTTTTACAAAACAGTTTCTAATACAAAGTCACTATGACATATGCAGGTAGGTAACTGTCACATCGTCATAATCGATCATGATTACATATTGCTAAAATCGAAGCGTACTATCTAAAACTTCCTCAATTCCATTCCATCCAAATTTGGTCCTGATTTTCTTGTAAAAACTATGAGTACGAAACGACTAACTTCACAAAGGAACGATATTCTTGATAGTTTTACAACTCACAACGACTATTATTATTTGTGCACACTCATTGATGTTATTTACCTACCTACATAGGGCTCGGGAATTCTAGAGCGTATCTATATAATATATCTACTCTACCTACATAATATACCCCTGTACCTACCTTGCTTTCTACATTCCACAAGAATTTGGTATTGATTTTGGTGTCTGAAGTCTGAAGTTGAACTAATATCTAAAAAAGTCATTCTGACTTCATTTTCACAATACTGACGGCTACACCTAAAAACTTTGTTTAGGACCAATTACGTCATAACTCACAAAGACCATTACTATTTGTTTTCAATCATTATAATCTTTACCTTCTCTTGTCGTTTGTCTTGATTCTTTCTGTCTGAACGACAAAACACTGTCAAAGAATTTGTGTCTATAAGATGGTCCGCGCGTGCACGATGCATGATGTGCACAATCAAGGATATAAATAAACCACTCGGCGCCCGCGCCGCCGGCCGCCCGCCCCGGCCGGCCGGCCCCATGAGAACAGCTGGAAATAAAAGCGAGAGGGCTCGCACTTTTACTTGCTTTCCCATCTCTCCTCACATTTCCCATTGCCATCATATTTTTCAATCACGATAGATGGCCCGCAGTATCGTACGCATGAAGCCAAACCAATCAATCTCGGTTCGTACATGCACTGCACAGGAGTGACTCCATTTATTGCCTGACTCCATTTATTTCACGCCGGTAGCACGCACTACCCTCGATCGTCTCCAAAGCTAATGAAAATGACCGTCCTTCGCCACCAAACAAGCAAGAGCCCAAGTATCCCCATCCCACAGTCTCACGTTGGGCAAGAAACCAACTCTGAAGCACAACTTGAACAATACAGGGAGCTATGCGAGTGGCGTGAGGGGATGATGTATCATCGCGTGGTCAATGGCATGATCCAACGGTGGAGAGATGTTGGACACCACCCCACGATAAATCAATCCGTTCACAGTGTAATTCAGACACGCCTTAGTCCATTGCCCTCAAGTGATGCAAGTGCGTATATCTCAGAATCATCATCAAGTAGTGCAGATGACGATGATGAATGGCTCCTTTATGAAAGATCTTGCGAGAAGCAGGCGAATTTACAAGCTTCTTTCCCTATATTCCACCCACAAGAATTACCGAGGGTGCACTCTGGTCAATTGTCAGCATGCTCAAGCCCAATCCCAAGATTGAAGATGAAGCAACTTGACTGTTCAAACAATGATGATGATGACATCATTTTCGACATGGATCTTTGATGTAGCTTTAGAAGCTCGTCAATGATTTAGCTAGGCAAGCGCCAAATAGTAGAGAAGGATAACTTGGAAAGATAAAAACTTTCGTATGAACATAGATGATATAAAATAATAGCTACAAACGAAAATATCTTGACATGATACTCAATCTATTCCTTTTGCTGTGATAACTGTGTGCAAATGACTCAATATAGATCGGAAGAGCGTCTGT